>DWDT01003544.1:0-12167 GCA_018245595.1 Microceris scylla | reverse complement strand
GCCGGGGCGGGTCGCTAGTAAGTAATAATTCGAAATTTTTTATATAAACGTGGCTAATCTAGATTAGCTAACTAGTAGACTGACTACGTAGCCGAGGTGGATCTTTTAAACCAAAATACATCAACGCAAAACCTCTTACAATTAGTTAAATATACCTATGCAAGTGGACCTCGTTGCTCTATCACTGAAAATGTATACGTTTTAACTTTTTTATTTACATACGTTAATCGAAATGTGATTGCATTGTTACCTAAATGACTATTTACAATAAGCATATAATCATGTAATTATTGTCACTAAAATAACTTTTGGCAACACTGAAACAAATTACTAATATACCGTCAAGGAGTGTTGGCTTAAACACATAATATCAAAGAAGAAATATAGGCGATGCTCTGTAGCTCCACAGTACCAATATAATACGAAATCGGAACGAACGGAAAACGAAGCGAAATCAAATCAAATCCGACGGAACCAAGCCATACTACAAAATACTTCATAACCTCTCTCATGTTTGTTTAGACCGTGTACACATTGATTTTTTGCTGCGATTCAGCCGCGAAAAAAGCACTACCTTACTTTTTCATGTGCAGCCCCTTCGATCCTTTATTAAATTTTACGACATTCCAGTTCACGTTTCATATTTATAGCGTGGAGCCTGTATATAAGTTATTCTTTTTACAAAAAATTGATAGCTATAATATAGCAAAGAAATGTCTTACGTATTTACATGGTTCAAGAAATTTATCGGCACATTTGAATAAATCCCGTTATTGTCGTTCGCTTGTGAAGGCGCCCTTACGAGTATATCCCACCTTTATTGCTGTAACGTTCGAAGTCAACATTAAATGTGACGTTGCTTTGTTTGCGGCGCTCCCGTACAAAACAACGCTCATTGAACAAAATGATTGTGTCAAACGGAATATTAATTATACAGTGTGTTACGAAGGGAAGGCTCAGTTCGTGTTAAATAAAATGTTACATCGTACAAACCTACGAATACGGAATGTCACAAATTAAGTGCCTATTTTCCGCTTGATGAAACACGAGAAAGCTTGTTAAGATCGGTTTCTTTTTATATGTGTATACGATTTTAATTGTTCTACAAACAACGGTTCATAGCGCTCTTTATATTTAATTAGCGGTTTATTGGTGAAAGTTTTAAGAAATATACTCAATGATATTTAAAACGACGTAAAAATTTGATATATTTATCGTAAAACACTAATAGATCTACATTCGCTTGTAAGAAACCCCCAAAGTTAATATTTTTCACAAATAGGCGGTTAGAGTCAATAAACTTTCTTGCTACATAAACACAATAGCTCCTTAAGTCATAAAAGACTTATCATAAACCTAAAGTCATTTTTGTTACCGTTTTTCACGCACACATAAGAATTTATAGCGAAAAATATTATAATATTCCAGTGGTTGTACCTTGGAATATTCCTATATATATTGCATATAAAGTGAGGTAAGCGAAGCGAAATTTTATATGAGCCCTTCCCTGGAAGCTTCGTAATTTAAAGCAATAGGGAAGCAAGTGGTCATGGAGGTAACCACGGTCGCTCTGGGGGAGGCGCAACCAACCATGCAGTGGATGCAAAGCTATAACCATACGTATTATTAGGCTACGCTCGTGCTCCAAGTGTAGGTTAGGTAGATTGGGACGGAAACATTAAGAAAGAGTTATTTGAAGAAGCAGAAAATATTCCACATTATAAAAGCTGACGTCTAAAAGCTAATGGACAAAAATTTTTTTGTAACACGCGAAGTAATAACTTTCTAATTTGTGAGTAAAACACTTAAATATATGTCGGTTCGGTGAAAAGAGCATACATTTTAAATGTGTGCTTGTAATCACAACACTGATTATAGATATCTAATAGTAGACCATTGGAAAAAGTTCACAACAAATACAATAAGCAATGATATACTTACAAGTAATTACAGCAAAACATCCACATAGCGACCAACCATAGGATTCCAACGTTTTACCATAAACTTCAATAATACACATTCTTTATGCACCAGAGACGGAGATAATAGAAATTTAAATATCTGGATCGGAAATATCGGAATACATGAATGGTGTCCACGTGAATGATAATACACTAACCACACATATGGACGATAAACTATGAATAATACATCGAATACATTCTGTTATCATTTTTGGTTTTGAAATCTGGGTGGATACTTTATAAAAAATTGGCCGGTCATTCAACCACGGTGGCAGACAGAATCCCTACACAGATAAACTATAACTGAATTTGCTGCAGAATAGTATTCTTTCAAGTACAATTTCGTCTGTGTTTATTTACCAAACCTATCATTATAAAACAAAATTTTTAAACATTACTGTTGCTACCTACAGCGCTGTTAATAAATTTCAAGATTCGTATTCTGATATAATATGGTACTAAATTATAAAACGTACAATCGTGTCTTTGCTTAATATTGCCTTGAAATTTTTTTTCTAACAAATTAAACAAAACTAATCCAATAATACATCGTACAAAACACATCAGAAGACAGCAACAAATTTCGTGTAATACCATAATTATATGAAAGATATGTAATGTAATACATTTTTCTAAATTAAATTTTAATGCTAATGATGGTCCTTTTTTTCAGGTAAGCGTCCATCACAAGTCATCGAGTTCGTGACTCAGGAGGTAACGGTTGAAGAACGTGGGCATTGTCCGAACGAAAATTTTAATACAACCCAAAAACATCGCTAAATAACTTATTAACTACTTTATTCTCAAGACCATTATCTGATACGTTTGTTAGAGGATTTTGAAATTTTGAAATATCTTTCGCGTATACTGATGAAATCTAATGATAGATAGCAAGAGATACTTTATAAATCTCAACGAATTCTGTTTCATACATGTTTGTTGTATTAACGGTGTTTAATGAGCCATTGATTTTTATGATAAATGGTTTCCTTCGACATATTCTATCACGGGACGTGACTAACACGACTGCTTTATTATTCATCGGACCATCAATAACGTACATCGTTTACACTTCAAATAATACGAGAGTTCACTGAAAATGACATGTCCTAAGCACTCATTTCTCGCGTGACACAAAACATAATATGAACGCATATATATTTTTGTCACCTGTAAAATCTTACGCGTCTAACCGCGTCGATTTATTCACGATATATGTATACTTTGTACCGAAAACATCGGGTTCAATAGCCTCATTATCAAGCTCTCGCGAATAATATATGGGACAATTTTTGCGTGCGATACGACTGAGCGGTTTCGTCACGTTGGCGTCATTCGATCAAATATTCGATACAGATTTTCATTTTTAGAATTAATCCACCACGCTATTCTCGACGTTTATATGTATATGTATGATACACGCTATATTTGTGTAAATCAATTTGGATGGTCTGTAGGCCGTCGTATGAACATGTACATTTTTTATAATGCCAGTCTTGTCAATAAGAGGTTAAAGGTTAATAAACTGAAGGAGGACGTTCAGTGACTTTTAATTTCACATTTAAAACAATATTCGTCCGTTGATTAACATAATTATGAATCTCACCCGACTGAAATTCTAGTCCGTGTTCTGTAAATCTGAGTGATTTGGTGGTGTTTAGGAGTTTAACGTATCGCCATGTCGCAGCAGCCGGGTAAACAACCTGGACGTGTCTCAACTCGAGACTAACCTTTTGCGATATTCAAGTTTAATACTTTTAAATCAATATTTTACGATGTCATTGAATCCTTGTAGTTGTTTAATTATTATTATTTATTATTTGCGTTTTTATTTCGGTACGACTCTAACGCTGTTTTGCTTTATAGCGATTTTCTTAATATATTTTTTAACGATTCAGTCAGGCTGAAAGCCTGTGTCAATGAACTGAGATTTCAATGAACTGCAAAGTAGGCTTGAAGCTAAATCCTATTGCCTTTCGGAGGTCATTAAACTTCTGATAGTTTTTGCGTTGAAATTAATGAATGCATTTCTCTTATTAATCGTACGTTTAACTGTTTAAATGAAATAAGAAATATTAATGTCAGTGCAAAGACCCCGCTTGATTTGAACAGTTTCGGGTGTGGAGGCGATCGTAAAACGTCTTTGAGAGAAGCAACACGTTTGGGCGCAGAAAATTGTGAGCCGGTTGAAGGTATAATTTTCGTAGTAACAGTTTTCGGTAACGTGAAATATTAATTTCAACCAGCGCCTAGGTATGTGTGGCGTTGTTTACAACAATTGCGTAGCCGTTGAAACGAAGTTCGCTGAACTCATTATTTACGTCTATGTAATGATTGTTTGCATTTATACATCGTTCAAACTTGACTGTGAAAAATTTTTTACTTTATGATTTCCTTCCGTGCGCTTTTAGTGCGTAAAATCAGCAAACAGTACCTATGTACTGTTTGTACATAGTCGAGTCGGAGTTCAAATGTAGTATATTAATAATTAAGACACACAGTGAATGGATATGATAACATTTTGTTTTATGTATATCAATTTTAGAACAGTCTCGCAATTAATATTTACTATCAACACCACGTCCGTAAAAAGAGCGTAGGTCGCCCTCCTACCCGATGGTCTGACGACCTTATGAAGACAGCGGGAAGCTGCACGGAAGGCCCAAGACCGGAAGGAGTGGCACCGATTAGGGGAGGAAATCTAGGGGCTGACGATGCTGATGATGATCATGGTAATCAAAATTGTTAAAAATTACAATATCATAAACAATGGTTACATTTATTACTAATTCAAATATACCCTTAGCAACGATTATATCGTAAATACTGTTCACTGAGAAAACGTTATTTGAAAGAAAATAACGAAAATCGGGTCGAACTTTTCTTTAGTACTTAGCTAGAGCTATTATGGTATCACTTAATTCACAGAAAATGTAGTTAATACAAAACAAAAGTTCGCTTTTGATAAACTATTCTGTTTCAATTCAGAAAATTGTACAATTACCGAGTGCTGTACACACAAATTTTAATGTAAATTTTCTTTGATGAATGAAGTTAGGTAAAATAATTCGTGGGCAGAAAAGCGATATTTCGTAGGCATAATAAATTCATAATTTATCTTAGTCTAGTATCTAATGAACAAAGTTGTAAAGTTATAAATATTTTAAATTTTATTGCAGCATATAACAATCGTTAAAAATTCAAACTTTTCTAGAATGTTCGATAAAACTTCATTGACCGATATATTACATACTTTAAAATGCACTTTTCCAAACGTTTAAATGTTTACCAAGACGCGGCTACCAATGCTCTACAATTTATTACTTAAATTGTTTTGAGATTAACAGTTTCAGGCGCACGAGCATTCTATATATGTATTATGTATGTTATAATAAGTATATTGGCTTGTTGCTGGTCGACCCAGTTGCGCTAAATGCTATTATAAAGACTGATAACCTAGCATGGACCTGGGGTTTATCTGATACCACTTGTCTATCACTTTCCTTCCTCCACTCGATTCGTCTGAAATTGATCTAGTTATGTCTTTAACGCAAGCTTATAATATTGATGCAATGTATTTTATATAACATGCTCTCATTTCGCTAAAAATAGCAAACAATATTTAGCAGGATAAATGTGTATTATTTGAAGAGCGATACAGAGCAAAGGTTATACTTATCGACAGTCTGAAATATATAAATAGGGAGACGAAATCACCTATAATTTCTTTCACTCGATGTCTATCTTCAGTATAGAATTTTGTATCAAAGCCATATCTGTAACAATTACAATGCGTACCGTAAAACATACCTACACTTGAAAAAACAAGCACCCTCGTACAATCTCGTGTATTACACGCGTTGTTCCGGCCAGATTAAATCCATGATATTTCACGAATCCACATCTTTTGTCCTAAAAGGGTTATCAACAAACATGATCGGGTAGCAGCCGAAAAAGTGGAAATCCAGAATTTTCCGATATAACGCATAGAGCACGAGGATTAAGCCGTCCGTCGGTGTTACTATTGACCGTGCCCGCCTGTTGTGCGACGATAAACGTAGATTAAACCGGGATCGACGTCCCAGTAATCCGGCGACGAACTTGATCGGATATTTTTAATACAACGTCGCTTTAATTCCGACGGATTTACATTGAATAACTCAACTTTTTTGGTCTACAACTACCCTCTAACGCTTTTTTACTTTAATGTACGATTATTCTTCTATGAAAATATCAACTATTTCACTGTCATGATTTATGATAAATGTATATTAACAACAATAGTTATTATTAACATTTGAAGCGATTTTTGGATCAACAGAAAGATAAATATTATGGTACTTTGTTCTTTACTAAGGATTACCTTTGATCCTTAAAACGGGACTTAGCTGGAATAAAAGTAGGAATTTGAAGATATATACTTTGCCTTATATTTTACATTTATATCTGTAATTCAGTGGGGGCAGTAACATAAGTATACAAACCAAATAACAATTCTGCCTCCGTTTTTTAGTTCTGTTTATGAAAGATTGTGTTAATAACGGGTTCGACGGTCCGGTCTCTACTATTTTTAAATCCGTGTCCATTCTATTTTTGGCTTTGATTGTTTTAACATCGCGTGTGTTTTGGTTTGTTTCGTTGGGCGTTAATGGTACAATTATGACATCAAAAGATTTTAGATTACACTTTCGAAAAATTGCTTTCGAATGTCTGTCTAACCGCTAAATAAACCTTCAAACCTCATATTACACGTAAACGCTGTAACCAATACGCTATTTCTGGTTTCTAGTAATGTGCTTTATCAAGTTTATCTCGAGGTTCATGTAGACGATAAAACACATTAAGGTGCGACTGATTGGCGACAGGATCATTCGATACATTGTGAACGATATCAGACCGGCAATTTACTGCTTGGACCCCAATTTTGTTCTTGATTATATAGACGATGTTTAATCCTGCGTTATCGGTAGACGCAGTCGCCGCTCGATAAATGTCCTCTATCCAGGCAGAGATAAGTGTGCCGAAATGTAGAACGAGTTCTTCCGTATAAAGAACATCATAAGGTCGAAAATCGGTATCTATACAAACAAAAATATCACGGCCAATTATTATTGGGGACGTATTTAGTTTGACGCTTGAGTTTGAGACGGTTCGAATGCGTCCGTGTTTTTCGGTATTTATAAAGTCGCAATAGTCGTAATGATGTTTTCGTTGTAAAAACAAGATGACTACATTTTCGAGTGTCTGGGTCACTATAATCTATTCGATGAGCTTCGTCGCTTCTTGTTTTACGATATTGTTGAACCGTAATAGAAACGTTTACAGTCACTAATTTTATTAATTCCGTACCGTCTGAACACTGAAATTACCGGGAAGTAAATATGTATATGGATAATTAATGGTTACATTGAAACGTTTGGAGGAAAATCAGTGAATAAAAAGCAGTATGTAATAATCATGATGTTTCTAATAAACTTAGCAGGAATGTTTTTTTAATTGACAGATACAATATTGATGGGTGTTCCTATTACAATGATAGATATGTTTTTTGTAGATTATTTTACGTTTACACATTTTAATCAAAGAACGTTATAAATTCATATAATACTGATCACATAAACCACAAATTCTCTATAACTATAAAAAATAGATTAAAAGTGGTTTAATGTTCCTTTTTACTTCAATTGTATAATCTTAATGTTGATTACCTTCTCCAACGAAACAATCTACTGGCACTGACGAAGAATCGAAGTTAGAACATTAATCTTGAAGCAGTGCAAGAGTAAATTGTTTTAAGGAACGTCCATTAGGTACAGCGAAAAAAAAGTTTTAGCTAATGAAGCGTAAATAATCGAGAGATACGAAGCAGACTAAGGTTTGATAATTTAAAGAGACCCAACGATTTAACTCGAGTGCCTTGCCGAAATCACAAAAGTAATTCCTCCGCCTGGCAATATATCAAGAGAGCACTTAAAATTATTGACATTAGACGCGAGAAATGAAAGATACGGCTGCGTGAAGGCAAAATTATAATATGAAGATAACTTCCCAAAGTCTCGTAGTCAAGTTCCTTATTGCTTTGTAATAGCGTCCAATTTGCTGACGCGAAGGAATTTGCGCGCAAATAGAAATTGATCCATCAGAGTTTGCTAAAATTGTTTTCCTTCGGATCAAGAAATGTGTTTCAATAACAATCTATATTTATATATCCTTACCTATACGATGTGGACGTAAATATCTATGTACCAAGTAGAAATTTTACGGTTCAGTAGAATATCTCCAGAGGTCTATATAACAAAATGTAGTACGCTTTTTATAAATATTTCTATTACAAATGAAACGTCTGCGGGGATATAATTTACAAAAATATTCCTGTTTACATTCGACTCCATCAAACGCTCTCTTAAAGTGTTTTTATTTGTGAAAAAAAAAATATCTTCTGTAATTTCACCATTCTTATTTCTCCCAACAAGACAGCTGTGAAAGGAAAGAAAATTTTGTCGGACGCAACGGAGCGTTCGAAATTGATTTCGTCTGCCTTTTTAAAGGTCTTTTATAATTGAGAGAAAATTTTGAACCGCGATAACAAGTATTCGGAGGAACAATAAAAAGACGTAACTCAATGAATCGCGGACGCTTCAAATGACAAAAGTGCCTTTACACAAAAAAGGAAGTAGGCTGAAGTAGTCTGATAATGTTCATATTAGATGTTTCAACATTTGTTAGATGAAATCTTGAGCTTTATTTGTACATAATAGGTGCAGCATAGCTTTTAGCGTTGAAAGCTTTTCCTTAAGATCCCACTGTGCTCATTATGGATATTACACCCGAGTCTACTCGACGTTGTGGATATTTACAGTGACATTTCTGTGAGATAAATA
Source organism: Microceris scylla (assembly GCA_018245595.1). Classification (NCBI taxonomy): domain Eukaryota; kingdom Metazoa; phylum Arthropoda; class Insecta; order Lepidoptera; family Hesperiidae; genus Microceris; species Microceris scylla. The sequence continues at coordinate 3,322 of DWDT01003544.1, read as the reverse complement.
TATTAGAATTTTAGTTTAATTACTGTTAATAATCTATTTCAAAACTTAAAACTCGAATTGTACACAATTCGAATTGTAACGAAACTTCAATGCCGATATCTAATGCTATTAAGGGAAAATAAACTACATATCGTAATTGCTTTCATGGAAACAACTAGACTTCGATGACAGTTATAGATTGGGGATTTTTTTTGAGTTAAGAAAGAGAGTCCTAGTTATTGGCAGAAATTTTCAATTTTTATATATTTTCTTGACCGTTTCGTCTAATTGTAAGTGTGGTCCAATCAATGGTTCTAAGCGCGACGACTGTGCGAAAGAGTTCGCGGGTTCGATACCTGGTCGAATATTATTGGGTTTTTTCTAAATTGAAATTCAATTTGACGCTCGCAGTCTGGGGTTGTGCCCGATACATAGCTATTGGATCATCCCATCACATGGAACGTACATATATCTAGTGAAACGTAGGATTATACTATACACGCCTACGGCTTCGTGGAACATAGGCGTGATACATATATTTTTTTAATTATTATCAATGATTACTAAATAACAGATTGCATTATTGGAAAATATGTGTGATTGTGATAATATGAATATACATGTAGTCTAGTCTAGTCATTGTATAGACGAGTAGACTTATGAAGACCAAGAACAAATAATATATGTAGCTACTTTTCCCTCGGGAAGGTATGTCATTCCAATGAGAAACTCGAACGATGCCTAGCAATTCTCAATCGTCTAGGTGCTTTACTTAATTGGCTCAACTACTTTTGGCTGATAATTATTAAATAGCGAATTGGAAAACGGAAATTGTTCTTGTCTGCGCTTATTCAAATAAATATTATTTCGTGCTTACATTTTATGCATTATTTGATAGTTTTATGTTCATCTGATTTCTTTATCTGATTATGAGTTATAATATTATCATTGTCTCACCGTAAATTTGGTTATTGTCTAAGATATGATCTTCATATCAATATATTCATTCATTATGAATATTCAAATACTGAATATGACATGCTATTATCCATTTGAAATATTTCATCAAATTCAAAGTAACAATTGTATGTAGCCAATTTTGTCTGGCTGTCTATAAATATTATACGTACACACGTGTTTATTGCACTGCGGTAGCTATATTTCGCGGAGCGGTCTCCGAAACCCCTATTTACGCCCAGGTATCGTACCAGGCGAAGTTTTTATGTGTATGTTTTGTATTATTTCTGTGAAATTGGATGCAGCACATCTGGTGCAGGTTGGCCCAGGCCGGGGCCGCTTTTATTGCGATGTTATGACTGCAATTCGAATGCGCGGGCCGCGCGATGCTTTTTTTACTTATTTCATTTATTAACGCACCGTGTTCGGTTGCGGAGAATTAAATTTCGTACTCGCGTGCGGTTTGTTTGTTCCGCACTCAATATAAATGAATTAAAAGCAACGCTCGGTTTTAGTGGAAAAATTTTATGATGAACTACGGCCTTGTTAAGTCCTAAAACGAGCGCTGGGTCAGTTAAGTCTATTATGTCGGCGCATTCCATTCCATATTCATATTCCCTTTGAAAATTTTCATTCACGTTAAAACTTAATTAAAATTGCGGTCACCTATGTATGTATATCAAAGTTGGTTTAAATATTTTAAACGGATTTATACATTTTGTCGACACGAGTACGTTCGTTATGTTATCCATAGCCTCTCTTTATTTTACTCTTGCCAAGTCATTACGAGTCACTAATTGAACAACAAATGGAATAGTTAAAATTGTTTTTGGCTTATTGCTTAATTAAATGTTATTCTCGCGCATTACCATCATAAACTATTTCTTAATTAAATTCTACTTCTAAGCTCGTGCCATGTTGCACAATTTGTGTAGCCCTCCGAAAATTTAACTTCGACCTTCTATTCAATGAACGTAAAGATTAACGCTATGTACCTATGGTACATATTTATTATTCAGCAGGAATTGTGAGATAATTTTACAACTTGAGTATGTTACTGTCGAATGGCTGGCATAAACTTTAACAGAAGCATAGCTATGCTGGTATTGATTTATTGTCAGTTACTTGCCACTTTGAAGTATGATACTTGCGATCTCACTCACTGCTTCATGTAAGAGCCAGTCAATATAGGTAGATTGTACGTTTGTAGTTTTATTCACAAAAATCTCCCGACAAACAATTCTCCAATTCCTATTTGCTTATTCGTCGCTATTTCCATTCCCTGTATCAATTTCGATGTTTAAAAGCAGTAATATTTCAGGGACCGCCTAAAATGATTGGGCGGAAGCCTTTTTGACGACGACGACGTTCGAGCGATTTCATTTTTCAAAGTATCGCCCTGAGAGACGGGAGACGCCTGTCGAGGTTCAGTAGGGTTAGCATATTAAACTTTTTATTGCATGTGAAGTTTCCATCGAGTTCGTAGACTTTTATTGGGCACCTGGTGCATGTAAGTGCTTATCGCACCTGCTGTTAAAGTGATTCAAACATAATTGAATATATATAATATGATGGATATAATAATTGTATATGCTTTCAATATTAGCTGTTAATTATATTTATTGTTATAAAAATTATTACATGTCGAACTGCCTCATACATTAAAAAGGAGACATAATAATTGAATAAAATTCTCATTAAGATTTCTAAAGAGCTTTACACAATAGACGTTTTGAAAGTAGTAGCTCTACGAGTACGTAGTTCCAATGGCTGCCAACCCTATTCGCGACGCATTATTCGAATGTAAGATGCAATACAACCGTGTACACTATGCTTTATTAAATTTTAACAAGATTGCTTTTCCTCTGATGTACTGGTTGGTAGCGGGCTATTGGTTAATTGTGGGTCTTCCTACCGCTAATTCAGATTATGAATGATCAGGACAACAAGACATGAGAAAAATGAAACCTAGAATCGTTCAGAATTTGCTTATGGAAATGGGTTTACATTAACCTAGTTCCATTTGAATCCAACATATTCGATATGTTTTTTTATCCAATTTACTGATCAATATTCTGAAGGAATCACTCATCGGTGTTCACTTTACCATATCAAACAAATAATACGTGATATACAAAGTCAGGAGCTTAAAAATGTATTACAAATACCCCCAGAAACATCGAAATATGTTTATAGATTTTTGATTGTAATAAACTATCGACTGCCTCTTTGGTCGTGTTGGTTGCAAGTGCGACTGCCGATCGGGAGGTTCCGGGTTCGATTTCCGGGTCGAACACTACAAAATTTTATAATTTATATTTTCTAGTAATGGTTCGGAGTCTGGATATGTGCCCGATGCATGGCAATAGGCTCACCACCTATTCCA
>DWDT01003543.1:0-12167 GCA_018245595.1 Microceris scylla | reverse complement strand
ATATATAGCTTATGTAGACTTGGTAAACGTACCGTAGGACGCCCTCCAGCTAAGTGGAGTGACAATAGCACAAAGTGGCTGGCAGTGGTTGGATGTGAAGAGCTGAAGATCGAGCTCAGTGGCGTGCCATTGAAAAGGCCTATGCCCAGCAGTGTAGCGGCAGTAAGAGTAGACTGATAATGATGATGATGAAGTCCACTGTTATTCTGTTGGATTTCAATAAAACTTACTTCTTCTATGTAAACTGTATTTTGGGAAATAGCTTAAAACAGCTCTTTCAATAATTTGTAGAAGAGGCAAAAGATATGTATGGCTACTATGTCATTTTAAAATCAATTAAGGCTATTGAAAACCAAGGCATCTCATTATGTTTTAGGAAGAAGAAGCAATAGAGAAGGAAAACGACATTGAGAAGAGTGCAGACAAAACTGAAGATGAGTCTAATCCTAAACAGAAATTTAAATTCTTACAAACCTTTACACAGTTTCTTCAACGTCCTCAGAGTGAAACAGGTGATTTTTAAATACATAATACACAATAAAAAATAATAGATAGATTTGTTACATATGTAATGAGATAAAACATAATCCCCGAAGGGGTAGGCCGAGAAATGTATAGCACTCCCACATTTCAGCAGTTATGTTTACGTCCCTTGGAATAGGTGGTGACACTAATGCCACACACCGAGCACAGATTCAGACTCAGAGTCACTACTAGAAACTCTAAATAAAAACAATCCAATAGTCCCTGACCCAGGATTTGAACCCAGGATCTCACGATCGACAGTCACCTATTGCAACCACTCGACCAACAAGACAGTCACTCAACCAATGAGGCAGTAAGAATGTTTAAGTTTCTTAGGTAAGCTTGACATTAATATTCTTTCCAGATGGATCCACCCCGGGTAAAAAACAGTTTGGTATGTTTAATGTGAAATATCCTAAGATGTTTCAAAAGCGTACAGCCACTGCTGAAGCTGCCCTGGCTTCAATGGAAACACTTGAAGATAAACTCGATACAACTAATGATGGCATGGAGAATATTAAATTGGATATAACTGTAAGGAAATACTCAACTACTTGTGGTTTCCCTTATTGTTTTTTCCCATAAATTTTCTTCTAAAATATATATTTTATTTTGTAACTATTTATTGTAGAGAAATCACTTGCTAATGTTTAGAGATTGTTCTCTATGTAATGACTGAATATTAATTGAATAATTCATGTTTATAGATGATAATATATGTAGATGATTATTATTCAGAGCCATGATCAGTGCAGTCGTTGAGGTCTCATGATGAACGTCCCCATATAGATCTAAAACTATTCAGGCCATTTAAAAAAATTTACATGAGTTAAGCTGGTTCATGTATAATCATGTTTATAAACACTAACAAGACATTTAATAGTAAAATATATATGTTTATTAAAATAACAAATATATTTATGAAAAACAAATTTATAAAAAAAAATGGCTAATATATTTATTAAATAGCAAAGGCCTGATTGACCATCTGGTGATTATAGTTTCTCCTGACCATCAACTACATATACATATTATGGTAGTGAAGTGCTTAAACACTGACCAACAATTGAACTTTTGCTGTTCTCTTGCGTATTGTCTAAATTACAGCTTACTAAGGTAAATCAGTACTGTTGTTATTTTGAACAGGAACCAGAAGATGGCAAAGTAGCTACTAGGCTCCCATTAAAAGAAAGAATCCGTCAGAAGAAATTTATTATGGGTAATGTATTTTTCAATATTTATAATTATGTAGGCAGGCACATACTAGTCCGCCAAATGTTATTATTGTATTTTGTCATATAGTCCTTATAACATTTGTTGGGTATTGCTTGTAGAATAGGTTTAATAATTGTGTCATATTCCACAGATGACATCATGGTTTGTGTTTTGGCAGTTGTTGTTATATTGTCAGTAATTATTGGCATTATTGTTGGAGCAAGTGCTGGCCCACCATCTGAGCGACCCTTACGCCTCGGCCGTTATATAACTACTCTCACCTCTTGTGGGCCGGTTGAAGGGTATGTTTTAAATTAGTACTAGACCAACCATACCATTTACATAATTGTGCAACTATTAATTTTAATGAATACAATGTCATGCTATTAAAATATGGAATATCTTTTAGGATTCTGGACGATGGAGTTTATAGTTTCCAAGGAATCCCTTTTGCGTCGCCCCCGATAGAAGAAAAGCGATTTACATACGCGGAACCTCTGAACAAAATAACTAAGTGCTGGAATGGCACTTTACAGGCACATGAACGCGGGCCGCTTTGCTTACAATTTTTGGAGAACGGAACAATTACCGGTGACGAGGATTGCCTAACTTTAGATATAGTCACACCTCACGTTAGATATGACTCGCCGCTGCCCGTGGTCGTACTGGTCGGTGCTAACACGTTAGCTGGCGGCATCAGCCCTGCCCAACCGTCTGCCCTCTACGCACGCACTAAAGAAGTTGTTTTTGTCCGTCCTAACTTTAGATTAGGGCCATTCGGATTTTTAGCTCTAGACATACTTTCCAATTCTAAATATCCCGTTACATCGGGTAATTATGCCCTTAGTGACCTCATCGTCGCACTGCAGTGGATCAACTATAACATTAAACATTTCGGTGGGGATCCCGAATCCGTAACGCTTCTAGGTCACAGGGCCGGTGCAACTCTTACTGCAGCTTTAACAACTACGATGAAGGCGCAAAAATTATATTCTCGAGTTTGGCTTTCCTCGGCGTCTGTAATATTCCCTGGTGATCCTTTGGATTCGGCACAGAAAAACAATGAACAATTCAAACAAATAAGTAAATGTTATGACGCTGATTGCTTACGAAGCAAATCGTCAATCGAAATATTATCTGCAACACCGGACACTTGGCTCGGCAGCACTGTCCACTCTCTCCCACAATTAGACGAGTTCAAACGATCCTGGCTGGTGCTCGATGGCGATTACCTGCGAACTCATGCCTACGAGACTTGGGACGCTCAGAAGCAGGCCAAAGAAATCGGCAAGGACAAAGTTTTCAAACCCATAGTGTTCGGAACAACGCAACACTCCGGTCACTCGGATATATTGCTTAAGAGACACATCAACTGGACCTCGGAATTAGTAGAGCGCGAGGTGAACGAGAGCGTCATCGGAGACAAGAATTTAACTGAAGCAGTATTCAAGCACTTCAATAAAACATACGAGGGTCTTGTGGAGTTGATTTCATCCATCCGCACGCTGTGCCCGCTGGTGAGCCTGGCGCGGCTGCGGCTGGGCGCGCCGCTGTACGTGGCGCGCAGCACCGGCGCGCGCTCTGCCGTCGCCGGCATCGACGCGGACGTCGAAGCTATTCTTGGAACTTTCGACTCCGAAACGCCGGAGCAGCGTCGTTTTATGGCAGCTATGCAGCAGCTGTTCTACTACTATGTGTGGCACGGTCGCCTGCCTGGCCCCGAGTCAGGTCTCATCGCTGTCGGGCAGGACCTACTTCCGCTCCCGGGCCTGCCGGCTTGCGATTTGCTGATCCGAGAAGATATCGTTCCTCGCTACGCTCATGTCGATTAGGGGTGTCGGAATTACTATTAGAACATGTTTGTACGCCTGAATGTGTAATATGTTATAGAGCTTCTCATAACTTTATTTCGTTTGTAAGATGTGGTTTCATATGTGTAGCTTTGTTTCGTTTTGTACTTAATGTGCACTCTTTGTAGATTTAGAAATGATGGGTGAATTACTCAAACGAAACTAGTAATTGAACCAAATCTGTTTGTTTAGTACATATATTTAATAACAGAGCAGCGGTGGTAACAAATGAACCAGTTATAGTATTAATCTAAAATGTTGCTAAGATATCTGTCCAGTGCATTGGACAATGTTTTCATCGAAAATAATGGCAGTAAGATTTTTATTCTATTAACACCTCATATGTACATTAGGGTTAACAGCATATTTAGTTTATTAACTCACCAAAGCAATACAAAGGCTGATTTATTGCATTTGAATAAATGTTACTGAAATGCATTTCTCATTCTTCATTATATTCTTATTACAATTAACACTATTAAAAACTGTATGTTACCATGAGTTATTCCAATGTGTAATATCTAAATGTAATTGTAAGTAAGGTACAAATTAGTGTTTGTGTTGTTAAGTAAAGGTGTATTCATACATTACATCACACTCATGTTTAGTCATAATATTAAAAGTTTGTGTTCACGTTTATTATTAGTACTTGTGATTTTATTTAAAGTCTGACATATCCAAAGAGTGATTTTGAGGATAATTTTATAGCATTTGTTCGCTATAGGTAATACTATACTAAGTAGCATTTGTACTCCTACTGTGTGAAGTAGATTTGTAATAATTATACAATGTTTATTATTAATGTCTTGCCATTATTATAATTATGCAAAAATAATAGACTATTAAAACATTTTGATAACTTCTTAATTTTAATACATTTTAGTGCCTTTTTAATCGTTTCGATGTCGGATAGGCGGTGCCGCCAGTCAGCGCTACCGCGTTATGTGTAAGTTTTTATCTACACAGTTCAATAGTACCAGAAAGTAAACGCCGTTTGCACGACTACGAAGGCGACCACAAAAGGCACTTTCCATTAGTTGTCAGGTTGCTACTCGTGCCGCTAATCTTAAACTGATGTTGTTTCCTTTAAAATATTTTATAAGTTTTTAATATAATTTTGTGTTATCTTGAATGATAAGCGAAAACGACTGTGTTCTCAATGTGAATACTCAAAATGAAAATCGTATTTCCATTGTAGGTTTTGTACAAACAACTTGTCAGTAATATTAGTGTTTTTACTCATCAATGTTCTCATTTGTATATTTATGTTACTTTATTAGGATAAAATTTACCGCAATGATATGCTTGATTTTGTAAATTGGTATCTAAAATAAAAATTGTAATGGCACGTTCGTTTATTTTTTGATAACCTTGTAGATTAAAACATCTTTAATTAGAATATCAAAATAATATCTAAGTGAATAACTTCTTTCGGCGATTCACATTAACATTTATTTAGGAAACAATGTGAAAGTACAGCTCGTACGTGTTCCAAGAAGGTATTATAAGTGACAACGGTAACTTGTGCGCGCTCCCACACTAAGTAGTTGTAATCAAAGGTGGATTCAATTATGAAGTCATATTTTCTTTACGTTATGAGACTAATCATGTGCGTCCATCTGCAGGTTTTATGGTTAAATAAGGTCCGTCTGCATCGTTTACAAAAAATATATTAGAAGCCAACTAAACCTTAACTATTAAATTTACAGAATTCGGTTACTCTATCCAAATTATTAAGTAGCACTCCGGCTTCCCTGAAGGGTATTCTAGTTTTTGCATATGTGCAAGATTAACCCATAAATAACAAATTAGTTAAATAAATCTAGAGACTCCCTATGCAACTACTAGCAATTTAATTATTGAAATTTGAAAAATGCTGATAATGCTAATGTACCTACCTGTGTTTTTTATTGAATAGTATGTGTTAATAATAATCACCAAATTTTGTTACTAAAAAGATTTTTTTATTATCCGAAGTCCTTGTTATACACGCATAACTAATGAATTTTGCTAATAGCTGGAAAGTGTTTATTAAGTTTAAGTCTAACATTGTTTTTGGAAAGAAAATGTTTTGTTTTTATTACGCAATCCATACAAACTTTTAACTCCTGTTTTATACCCTCCGAGTCTCTATTTACCCAAACCGATCCTTATTGTTTGCTAATGTCATAAAATGAACCTCTATTAAAATTTCATATTTCTAGCATCGGTAATTTCGATTCTACGTTGATCGGGCAATCACTCGGAAAAGGCATTCCTTTTATATTAATATTAGTGAGGTTATAGGTAGTTTTTAAAAATCTTCAGTTGCGAGGTTCATAAAGGTGCGAGACACTCCGTCGACTTTTCAGTCACCACTGCAGACGACGAATTGTAGTACCTACGCTTTTTAGTTAACTCACGGGCATTAGTAAGTGAACCTATTTACAATTGCTTAATTCAAATCCGCATCCGTGAGTTAACACACAGATTTTTAAAAAGAATTTTAAAAACAAACAATAAAACACAGTACTCGGAGTCAAATAATTTAATAAAGAAAACACTACACGTAGGTATTATTTTTATCAAGTTTGTAAGTAGAACAAGTAATACACGTACACGTAATATAATTTAATAAAAATGTTAACGAACGGGCACAATCAAAACGAACATTAAACACTAATAATAAATTAATACAAATAAATAATCGAACGTGATTTTAAATTAACTTTAAAATTTGAACATAATTATCAAAAACTATGACAATGCTATAAACCACAAGTTTGTATTCGATAATTTCGAAACCTAATGATTACGTTCTCTCAGAGGTGAAATTATAATACTATTTTGTACATTTTCTTTTCCTAATTTTTGTGCTTTTCTGGATAATGAGGGTGATTTTGGCATGTTCTTTGGTGTTTGTTCTATATCTTTCTTCATTTTGTCAATAATAGAAGACTGTTTAGCAACTGTTATGCTCAACTCCTCATTTTCCTGTCGTAGCAAGGACAGTTCAACCACCAATGACTGCTGATCTTGAATCTATATGAAATTTAATTAAATTATATTCTTTTCTTACTTTTTATATTTGTTTAATAACTTATTGCTATTTTTAACTACGATGGGATGTGAATACTTCGTATTGGCTTCCTACTCATGAGTGTGTTAAAAACAAGGTATAATATGAAAACTAGAAGTATAAAGTCAAAAACCTGTTGCTGAAGGCACCGATTGTCGCTCTCCAGGCGCGCTATCTCGGCAGCGGCGTGCGTCAGAAGCGCGCGCGACTGCTCAGCCGCGGCGGTGGCCTGCCCCGCGTGTTCCTTCGCCAGTTCACACAGAACCCTTTTTTTCTCTACCTTTACCACAACAGACGAAAGTTGATGTAGCATGCGTAATTTAAACTGTAACTTAATACATAGGCTAGGATTTTAGTCAATGTAGCTTCAACATTTTTTGAAAATAGAATTTGGATTCAAAATAAAAATAAGTTATGACTATGCATTGAGATATTAAAGAATATTCGCTTGTCTAATGTACGCTTTCCATAATTTTCAATAAAACGAAATTAAATGATTGGTCATTCGTCATGCACATATTATTTCGAAAAAAATACTTCACATGTGTATAATAAACAAAATATGGGGTTACCTCATCCTGAAGCATCTGAATCTGAGATTTCGATTCTTTTTTTATCAATTCGACATCTTCTATTAGCTCATTTTTGATAGATCCCAGTTCGCGGTACGCTTCTTTTTCCACATTTTGTAAACTTTCGATTAAAGATACATTATGTTCCATTATACGATTGTGTTCTTTAGCCAGGGCTGCTTTCGATTTTAAGATGTTTACTAGTGCTTCTTTATATTCAGTACATTCCATGGTTGTGTTATTTAAAGTATTTTTGTAAGATGTCAGTTCATTTTCGAGTAGTTCTTTGGAATTTATTAACGATTGCACTTTGTTCTCTAAGTGCTCTAATTCATTATCAGATTCTCTAAGTCGCATGCTTAAAACTTGCACGATGTCCCTAGTGACTGATAGAGACATTTCATATTTTTGCTTTTCTTTGGCAATCCTGTCAATTTCCATTGTAAGGAAATTTTTTTCATTTTCAAAATCGATTAGTCTTTTCTTAATGTCCTCCTTGAGGTCATTTATTTCGTGAACTAGTTTGATTTTTTCACATTTAAATGAATCATTTTCATTCTGTAAATTATTAATATCTCTTTGCAAAAGAGCACTTTGTTCCTCATTCTTATTCAAGATGTATTTCAAGCCTTCTATCTCATTTTCAAATGACTGAATTTTTTTGTGTTGTTGGTTGCAATGCTCTTGAATGCTCCTGCTGCGCTCATCAAACTGTATTTCACATAGACGTAATTTTTCACGTGTAGCTTCATCTATTTGTTCCAATTTAGCTTTCATTTCTTGATCTTTAATGATAAGCTCTTGCTGTAAGTCCATAATTTTCTCATCTTTTTCCTTGATTATTTCGTGTTTTATTGATTCTATAGTATTATTATATTTCATTCTTAGATTCTCTTGTTCAGATTTAGATTTATTTATCAGAGTTTGCTTTTCTTCTTCAAACTTTGTCTTGATAGTTTCCAATTCCGCTTTATATTCTCGCCTAATGCTTTCATTCGCTTCTAAAGCTAATGCATGATGACCTTTCACCATTTCAAGTCTTTGTTTTGTTTCGTCCAAACATGCTTCCATATCTGTCAATTTCTTTTGCAAATCCTCACAAAGACTATCTCTTATAGTTATTAGTGTCTCGAGTGATGTTAATTCAACTTGTTTATTGCTGACCTCCTCTTCTAACTTGTCACACTGTTTTTCTAAATCACATATTTTGCATTGTAAAGCATTGATAACCATATCTGTTTTATTCCCATTGTTCTTGAAAGCACTGTTCTGTGTATTTTCATCATACAAGCTTATTTGACTAAATTGTTTATCCAAATTATAGACAGTAACATCATTTGGATTCTGTCTTGAAAGTTTGTGCAATTTAGCAATTTCATTTTTTAATTCTTCAATTTGTTTATTGTACTCTGCTATAGTAAAATCCTTGTTTCTGCAAAAATATTTATAGTTTTTTGTGTGATAACTGCAACAATTATTTATAGACTGATGCATGCACAATTACCTGTCAATATTTATTTGAATACCACCCACTAATACAATGTTTTGTGAATTTCTACACAAGGATATTCGAATTTAAAAACAGGCTTTTTATGTCTACATAATTGATTTCATATTCTATGTAAGTAAACATAAATGAAAAAAGGAGTAATAAGCATATTTTGTGAACTGATTCTAAATAATATGATTAAATCTTAATTCATTGATTTTCTGGTAAGACAAGATGTTTTTAGTATTATATGTTTTGGAATGGATATAAGTAGATAATTATTTTACAATTAAAAGGTTGATTTGTATTACCTTATTTCAACTTCTTGTGCTTTCATAAGTTCATCTTGAATAACATTTTGTTTATCCTTGCCAATGTTTTTATTGGATGGCTGAGGTGGTTTTTTAAGACTGTTAGTTCTTTTGGTTGATAAGGCATTTTTAACTGGCCTAGGCTGTACAGACACACAACATTTTAAAATATTTAATATTACTTACATAACATGTTGAATAAGCGGTTGCTAATACTACAATAGCCTTTATAGCCCTAGGTCACCATTATAAAGATTCTGCATAAATGATTTGTTACCCAAAAGAGATGTTGGTATAATATTTTGGTTTCAAAAAAGTCAGTACTACTGATGTACCAATTTTTGTATGATTTGTTGATGCTCTAGTTTTTTTTTTTCAACCCATTACAATTCCACTGCTGGAATATGGGTTAGCAGACTTTCACACGCCTTAGAAATTTTTTTCCAAGATGATAGCAAGTGATATTTAAACTTAAAACACACTTTTTGTAAAGAAGTGTGCGGTGGGTTTGAACCCGGCACCTCCGGAGTGAGGGGCTGAATTCTTTACCACTAGGCTATCACTGCACTTGCTCTAGTTTAGGGTTTCTCAAAATGGGGTATGTGTAACTGTAGGGGTTCACAGCAAGATTAACGTAATGGTAGCTGGTGGAGTCAGAATTAAGGTTAAAATAGTTCAAAATTACTCTTAACTTGACTAAATTTGCTATAAGAAACAAGCTCTCTTCTAAGCTGTCAAAGCATTGACCATTCCATGGGTGTTGCAAATGTCCATAGGCAGCAGTGACCATTTATCAGCAGGTGGCTCGTCTGCCTGTTTGGTGAACTAGATTTTGAAAAATGAAAGCTCACCAATCACATTAATATTAAAAAGACATTTCTTTTGTGACTGTATTTGTTACCTTTTATTAAAATAAAAACCTTATTTTCTTCAACAGTTAATTTTATTATTTTGTTTTGATTTATCTACTTTATTAGTTAAGGGGATCACTATAATCTGGAGAGTTTTACAGGAATTCACTATTATTTTGAATGTTTTACAGAGATTCATGAAGCCAAAAGCTTGAGAAACCCTGACCTAGTTCATAAAGTTCAGATTTAAGATCCTACAAAATACTGGGACCATGCCAGGATCTCCACAAAAGAAGCTATAAAGGAGCAAGGCATATTACAATGAATTTTTACCACATACATAACTATAATATTAACATTATCTCTTTCATACATTAAAATATGTTAACAGATAAAGAACTAGACATTTTTACATAAATACTGTCCACAAAGGCATATATTCTACTACAGCTACCCTCTATGTACCAGCATTTTAATAAATAAAATAATATATATTATTACCTGTGCCAAACCTCAATTCTAGAAAATACCAAATATATTTGTAATATTACTCATCACAGTGACTATTCTGTATTAGATTATTGTAATGCTTGATAGTTACGAAAGTATTAAAAGGACTTACAGTGATAAAGGATTTAGCACTAGGCACAGAACTACATACAGATTGTGTTTCTGTATTTGATAGGACTGCTTTAACTGAGTTGGTTTTAATTTTACATGTTGATGGAGTTCTGCTTGGAATTTTCTCAGCTGTTGGTTTTATCTGGATCTTTTGTTGATTCTTGCTAGTTCCTGCAACATTATTAATAGTTAAAATCTCCTAACAATAACAATAATGCAATATAATTTTATGTAATTATATGTACCTCTCCATGAATTTAAATCACTGGGCTGACGGTAGAATTTATATATATATATTTTTTTTTAATTTTAAATTTCAGTTAGCAGTTCTGTGCAACTTGAATACTATAATAAAAATGTACCTAAGTGAAAACTACAATATTGTTCTCGGTCCGCTAACGACTCTCACAGCGTTAGGCCATTAATTAATAATAAATTCATTATAGAATCCCAGGAACTCCAGCTACTCTTCCAAAATGTACCTAACATGTAATTTAAAAAAGCAACGATATGTTAGTTATGTAGTTATTTTCTATAAATATTTTCTTTAACGATTTAATATGTACTTACCGATCGTTTCAAATCGCTTAGCCTTCGAAAACATAATTTTTAGTAATAAGTTATAACTATATGAATTTCGACCGTTAACGACCGCAATTCAATCTAAAACTCAAACAGACGTATGGTCTCCACACATCGCTGGATGTAACTCTATTGTATATTGCATCCCTACTCGAAATACCGGACACGACTGTTATAAATATGACATTTATCTGCGCGCGAAAACTTGTTAGAAATTTTAACGGCTACATTACAATACGCAGATATCAACAAGGTACTTGCAATGAGTATGTTTCCCCTCCCGCTGATTCTACCTACTGTTGCTTCTAACGTATCTATATTATCGCTGTTATCCTATCGAGGTATCTAGTTACCTTCTGCGAATTATAAATTCCTTTTTACGCATTTATAGATCTAATTTTGTGGTGTGTATTATCATGCGACACGTTCAGTGCATAATAATATAATATTTGTCGTTTTTAAAACACAGCCAAACTATATATATTATATTAAAAGTGGTTTAATTTTATGTTAAGTTTTTTATAAGTAGTTATCTTTGACGTTAAAAGACGAACAATGCAGAGAGATGAATAATAAAAATTACATCTCGTATGCTAGTGCAATTTTACATATAAAACATAACGTTACGCTTGTATTCCCCGAAGGGGTAAGCAGAGTAGTGTAGTACACTCCCACGTTTCACCAGTTAGGTTTAAGACCCACAATGGAATTGAGCCTATTGCCACATCTTATACCTATGTTACCATGTTTGCATATCTTAGGTCATTTGAATACTTTTCTCGCTGTGTATCGAAATAATAAAAAATATCGTTTTTTATAACTTTTTTACCCTTTCAATTCTCGAATTAAATAAGAAAAGACAGTGAATAATGAAGATGTATGTTATAATCATATAAAACAATGGCCAACTGTAATTAATAAGCCGGTGTCGTATTCTATTATATTAAAATGAATGTTTGTATGTATGTTATCGATTATCTCAAAAACTACGGTACCGATTATTATGAAAATTGGTATATATATATGTATTTTTCCACTGAGAAGGTTTGTGTAATATGCTCATTGATGCCACTCGCCACCTGGTGGTGCTGCA
>DWDT01003542.1:0-12168 GCA_018245595.1 Microceris scylla | reverse complement strand
AATACGTTTCACCGGTTACGTTTATACGTTTACCTCCCAATATGAGATAGGTGGTGAGCCTATTGCCATGCATGGGGCACATATCCAAACTCCGAATCACTACTAGAAAATCTAAATTAGAAAATTTTGTATGTTCGGCCCGGGAATCGAACCCGGGACCCCACGATCGGCAGTCGCACTTGCAACCAACACGACCAACGAGGCAGGCTTCAAATTAAACTGAATCATACATATACGAGTATGTAGGTACCCGAAATATAGGCGTAATTAACTTACAGCGGGCAAGGAATATAGTAGATCCTATTATTCATTTGATTTAGTTCGGAATATCGCCTAATAAAATATAACTATTGGTCTCGTTCGTTTTATGAGCACGCGGCTGTCCTTCGATATTAGATGTGTCTCGACGCCGCTACGACACAGAGCGCCGTGTTGGATATCGTGTGATATTTGGTGTTCATTGGGTTTTTTGGTTTTGTTACAAACGTAAAATCCCAATGAAATAATCATTAATCGTGAGCCCGAATGCATATCTTGTTTACTGTTGTGTTGTTGTTGTGAAACCAACAATATGATAAGTAATTATAATCAAATATGATAGTCAATATGACGAATATGATCTACCCCAACCGTAACTATTTTCTATAAATAACATAACGTACCGACTTGTTCACACAAACGCATAGGCATAACGGTATTAAATCGATCATGCCATTTCGTACACAGGTCAGAAGCAGTTCCAATTTGAAGCGTGCATAAAGCGATTGAATATTGAAATAGTAGAGGTGGTGTGAGTTTATGAACAATGTTCTGCACAAGTGGAGGCAATGATGTGCGCTATCTGTGCGTCGCAGGCGAGCGTGCGCGCCGAGCGCTCGTTGCCTGCTACTGGAACAATGAAAATAAACAACCGAGACAATATACTCAAACATTTTTACGAAATTACGAAACTATTATTATCTTTTCTCTTTTGTTTTAGCACTACTTAGGTTATTTTTGCTTTAAAGACTTAATATAAATTATCGTTGCCTAAGAGGCACAATTATCTTTAAAAACGTAACATCACGCCTGAAATCTGATGGTACACTAATAAAAATAAGTAACTGAAAATTTAATTAACTGTTCGTAATTGCGCCCTTCACAAAGATATTCCAGAATTAAAGTCCAAGTCGCGTTCTACTCACTTGTAACAATTGTTTTATATGTACCTGTCACTGTGGACTAACGACATCAGTCATGTTACGGCCGATAGGTCTCGAAACTTCGCTGTTAGTTATGTATTACCTATAGGTATACATATAAGAGTATTGTGATCAACGAATCTACATAGAAACATTGCGTTGTCGGCTATGTATTGCGTATAGGTATACATATAAGGCTAGTTAACACGATAAGCGAAATCGGATCTTACGAAATTATTCAATTTTTTTAACCTTACACCAACAAAGTGAGCACTGATACAATTTCAAAATATAAACTATACTAGAATAACACTGAGTGCCACCTTAATTACAGGTGCACACTACATGCACGAGAGCTAATTGATACAACTAAAATAATTTAAATTACAAATACTACTGACAAAACAAAATGTGAGTAAATAAATATCGAAATAGATATATCGCTGAAAACATCCATAAATTAGTAAGATTTAATGAACTAATTAATTAAGTTAAAATAAAAGTACACAATGAACAATAGTAATGAATTTGATTTTCAACTAATTATGTTGAAATAACAATGGAGAATTGGAATTTAGCTAATGTAAAGGCAATAATCATACTTAATAATACTATGACAATATTAATAATAATAAAATGAAGAATAATAACAATATCGCTACAACACTTCGGAAATTAATCTTTTGAATTGTGTTAGAGGATTAGAAAAAATGTCAATATGTTCCATTTTTGATTGACTGCGAATACTCATGTGGTGTATGTTGTTATAGCTCATGAACATTCTATTTAAAGGAGCAAAGTGTCCTAGATGTGATCGCGATGGTTTCTGAACAAAAGGAGTATATTTTTGATATCTAGGCGTTCTCCTAGGCGTGGATATGTCTATTTGGGATAAGATATAGGGAGCATCCAGATAACCATTGACTAGCTTGAACAAAAACATGATGTCCAACAGCTTTCTACGGTGAAGAAGCGATTTGAGATGGAAGTGACGCAGGCGATCATCATAGCTTGTTAGGGTTTTTGCCAGGTTGCAGCTGTATGTCAAGCGCCACAGAAATCGCTTTTGTACGCTCTCCAAACGCTTGTTATACATATCATAATGTGGATTCCACACCACGCTTCCGTATTCGAGGCTGGTGCGCACGAGCGCAGAGAATATGCTTATTTTAGTCCTAGGATTTTTAAATTCCCTGCAGTTGCGAATAACAAAGCCCAATATTTTGAACGCTTTTTTAACAATATTATCGATGTGCAGATTAAACCGCAATTTACTGTCAAGAATTATACCCAAGTCTCTGACATTATCGTTTTCTTTAAGCGGTTCACCATCAATAAAGTAGCATCTGCAAACTAGTGACTTTTTTCTGGTGAAACCAACCACACTGCATTTGTCAGAATTTAATGCCATCCTACTAAATTTGCACCAGGAGACCAATCTATCCAGGTCCTCCGCTAGAAGCGAGCTCTCTTCAACTGAATTCACTGTTCTAAAGAATTTTAGATCATCCGCGAAAAGGTAAAATTTAGAATTTTGGAAGCACTTGCCTATATCGTTGATGAATAAGTTAAAGAAAACTGGCCCCAAATGGCCCTGGGGAACTCCATTTTAAATAGAGAAGTAATCGAACGTTCTATGAGTTTCTTACAAAATAGCAATGATGTCTCGTATCCGTTTCAAGGAGTGTAAGGGGTTCCAACCACCATCTCAGGAGCCCAAGTCCACCTTAGCTGCACGTAATGCTCCCTGCTATAACAGACAAGGCTCTGGCGACCGGCTTGCGGTATAGCGCAGCCTAAATAGGCGCGGCTAAAGACTCTGGCTGCCAACGGGCAGCAGCGCCGGCGGTGCGAAAAGCTGTGCCCTGCGATCTCCAACCCACATGCCCAGCGTGGAGATTACGGGCATAAATCCTCTTTTGGGGAGGCCTATGTCCAGCAACGTCCAGAGCAGTGGATCCGTTTCAAGACAACAAATTTATTGCAGGCCAGTTCTCCGCCCGCGCTCTGCCCAGCGCGGGTATAATCACGTTCATGCAGTCCTTCATATGCAGCATCGATAACACATGCGCGCCTATGGATCGTTTTACTGAAATACCATCATATGAGAATTCGAAGTGAGCCCGTATTTTTTTAAATCCTAACATTCCAGATAAATGCTTTTGTTTCCTAAAATAACATTTAAATAATCTTGCACTAACTATAAAAACTGTATAATATATTCTTGTATAAACTACATATTATTTCTCTACTCAATTTAAAGCGCTAAATAAACCAAATGTGCGTAATTCCAGTCCTTATTTCCCTACAATTTTTAACACTGCTTCTGCGCTCACCGACGTGACAAATTTTCAATTGCCTCGAAATATAAACAAATATCGATAACATTTATTTTTCACTCCTGATCACTAACTGAACAGAATAAATAGACAATTTGAACGGTTCGTAGACTAACAGAGGTGAAACGTCAAATATCCCCGCTGATTAACAACGACACAGTACTGGACGTGACCGGGATACTTCCTGACGCTCTCAAGCTCCTGGCCACGTTGGCTGAAGTTGCTGATAACCCCACCTTTATAGATATAAGCAGTAAGTAACATAGAGAGAAATTGTAGTTTCAGTCACTTACCCGTCATTTAAATGGGATTTGTTATTAATTAATTATTTATTAGTATGGAGTAAAGTCAATAAAAGTACAATTTCCTTTTTGACTACAAAAGTGTATGTTTGTGTTGCAGAAAATGGACTACACGTGAATGACTTATTCAAAAATCCTGAAAGAGTAAAGAGGTATATAGCATCGGAACTAGACATAGAAGAAGATATTGCTGATAGCATTGTAGACGCTGAAATACATTTTGAAGGAGTAAGTATATATAATGACAGATAATGAGCACATACAAAATAATGTGAAGGATGTCCCAAAAGATTGTTCCATTGTTGTCCCATTGTTGTCCCAGAACATAATATTAAGGATGCACTAACTATTCGATGCAGAGATACTCGTATAGTAACAAAATTAGACGAGATACTACAGTTTCATCGAAGAATAAATCAGTATGAAAGGAGTATCTTTAGTAGTAACAAAGTATTACAGGTTCATCGTTATAATTCTGACCTTCTCGTTGATGAAGTGGTTGCAAGCGCGACTGCCGATTGGGAGGTCCTGGGTTGAAATCCCGGGTCAAGTGCTATTAAATTTTTCTAATTTAGAATTTTTATTAGTAACTCGGTATACGGCAATAGGCTCATCACCTGTTCCATGGAACGTAAACATAACTGGTGAATCGTGGCAATGTACTTACTCCTTTACCAACCTCTTGTTATGCCCCCTCTGCCTATTACAAACATGAAATTACGTTTTTATTACAGTTCTAAACGCCCAAGTGTTGGGCTTTTGAACCTTTACTGATATTTATTTTTTATATACATATAAGACGTAACTAGGTAACATATATGACTAATGTATTGAATATTTCAATGAACCAGTAGCCCAATTCGATCGGATATTATGAAAAAATCAGTTTGAACGTTGTCTAGGTTTTGATATAAAAGACTATGCTTATATAAATCTTTCCTCTGTACTACTTGTTGACAACAATCCGTCTCATGGCTGACATTGACAATGGGAACGTAAATAATAAATGGTTTATATAATTCAAATTAAGGTATCTGTAATACATTTTACATACATATATGTACACTTTAGCATTCTGCGCTTTTTCTCTATATAAATTATAGGTGTGCCAAATTTCATACTCCTCCGTCCGCGCAATTTTCGTAAAAAGGGGTGCAAAGATTTTTCTTCACGTATTAATATATAGACGTAACTTCAATCCTGTAATCCCCGAAGAGGTAGGCAGAGGAATACATAACACTCCCACGTTTTACCGATTACATTTACGTCCCACTATGGAATAGGTGGTGAGCCTATTGCCATACATCGGGCACATATCCAGACTCCGACCACTGGTAGAAAATCTAAATTAGAAAACTTTAATTAATATTAATATATAGAAAATTTAATATTAATATATAGATTTACCAAACTATCTTTTACAGATAATCCAAGGTAACTTAGACATGTGCAGCGTAAACTCAATCTCTAAAGTATTAAAAGTTAAAAAATTGGAACACGTGAAGATTTTTGTCAGTAAGTTATGTAGCTTTTCAAAGAAAGCCCTACAGAGACTAGCCATGGATTTATTATTGGAAGTTAATATCGGCAAATATATAAAAATGGTAAGTGCATTTCGGAAAGGCCATAGACATAACTGATGAAAGTGCTGGAAATAAGAAATTAGTTTAAGCAGATCTCTAGATAAAAATGAATTGAACAGTTTATCATACTATATTATAGTTCAGACTAAATTTAATAATTGTTTCTTCATTTGGAAATTTCCAATAGGCAGGTGATATGTACTACAAGATATCCCGCGATGACAGAATAAACCATATTGGTGACTTTTCCACTGCAGTCCTTCGGATGATGTCGTTGGAGAACTTCCTGCCGCCGGAACTGACTATGATTTTTAAAAGCCGGGAAGTGGACTTCAGCTACGTTAATTTGACTATGTATGTGTTGCCTGCGAGATCTTGGGTGAAAATATGAAATAGCCAACTATAGTAACTAAATATGTATCCAAATTTCAGGATAACGCAAGTAATGGACCTCTTACAACCAACTTTTGGTGAAACAGAAGCATACAAATCGATAAGGGATGTAGTTGATGTTTCTATTATGGGTATAGAATTTTTGTACAAAATTTGGAGAACGAGACTTAATAATACGGTGGAAGAGGTCACTGAACTAGCTATTAGTAATGTTAAAAAAGTTGACATAAATATGGAATTAGACAAAATGACAAATGTGTTCAATGACGCAATATACATGATTGAAAAAGCAAGCGCCGGTAAAAGTATTGACAAAGTGTTTAATATGTAAGTATCACCACTGTTGTCAGATACAATTATTTTTAAAGAAGTCCTGATTCTTAATATAAAGAAGTTATAACTTAGAAAACAGAAAAATCGTTAATGAGACTTTCTTCGTTTAACTTTCAAACTTAAATCAGGTTTCTAGTAAATGTTGAACTAAATTGTTATGTACTAATCGAAATATTATTTTACAGCTTCTCGAGAGCAACCAGCTTTGTTCACAAATTCCTCTCGGGTAAAACGAAACATCAATTCACGTTTTACTTGACGCTCCTAGCAAAACTAGCGGAAGGAGCGGAACAGGCCATTTTCATCAATATGAATATAGAAAATGTGGTCTACAATGTCTCCCGGAGGAATCCCCTTGGTGTAAAAGCTCTGCTTTCATTACCTACTGACATAGTCAGCAAAGGCTTGGAAGCCTTAGCTGATCCTGATAGAATACAGGTATCAGATTCATTTGGTATCATTAGAAATACCAATTGTGCTACCTTAAGTTACGTTCCATGGTAATATACATATGTATGAATGAGTAATATGTTGCTAACAATAGCTTGTTTATGAAACGTGTATTCGAAATATAAACCGAATATCAGCCGTTGAAACCCGAACTGTGGCTGTTATGTGATGAACTGCAAATTAATATTTTTTCTGTCACAATGGATTGCCATTTATTTATATGAACATTCTTCAATTCTATGTTGACGATAAAGGAAATGGGTTGAAGGGACCAAATATGATGCATAAACATTCCTTAAACCCAAATTATTAAACTATTAAATCACAATAGCCAAATAAATTAAATTTTGCTTGCGAATTTTTAATATTAACAGTACCTATGTAAAACTTGTTATAAAATTGGAATAAAATTTACTTATTCAGTTTATTGTATTTTATATTTCAGTTGTTAACAGATAAAATGGATGACCTAAAAGAAATATTTTGCGATGCAAACGAAATCCATAATTTTTTCATGCTATCGACGTCTGAGGCCGAGAAGTTAAAAGAGCAGTTCTGTACTGATGCATGGAATAATTATATGACGGACATGATCACATCGTTTGGAATTTTCGATGTTAGAGAAAATGTAAGTTTATTTAATTGAAATACAATTGATGCCTGATTGAAATACAATCTGCCTCGGTAGTCCAGTGGTTGCAAGCGCCACTGCCGATCGGGAGGTTCTGGGTTCAAATCCTCGGTCGGGTACTATTGGATTTTTCTCATTTAGAATTTCTAATAGTGACTGGGAGTCTGGATGTGTGCCCGGAGTATGGCAATAAGATCAACACCTATTCCATTGTGGGACTTAAACGTAACTGGTGAAACGTGGGGGTGTAATACTCTTCTGCGCCTACCTCTTCGGGGATTACGGGCGTGATGTTACGTTTACAATTGATGAGGCCTATTCTAATAACGTAATTAAGCAATTAATATTAACATAATTCATCGAATTGAAATTTTATTTAAAAGTATCTTAATTAACGTTTTATACTTATAGATTAACAGTATAGCCAGCTTGTTCATCCTTGAAACGATAGGCAGAGACACAACCGAGTATATGTATACGATAGAAAGGGACTTCGAAATTTTCAAGAATTTGACAAGGGCTCTCGCAAGAATCGAAAATCATAAAGCACCAGCCCTCAATTGGAGCAGAGTGTTGGGAATAGGTAAAGATTCGGTAATCATGAAGAAAGTTCGCGAAAAGAGTTATCTAGGAAACCAAGTGTTGTAAGTTAATCCCAAAAATATTTTTTGATAAATTAATCCTGTAACACAGATAGCCCTGGGTCTTCGGTTTTAGTCTTTTACTCCAGGGGCACGTCAATCAGCACTCATTCGCAGCACTCACTGGCTCACGGCAAACATGGCACGCGTATTGACGGTTGATACTAGGTGACTTTTACAATTATATATAATTTACTACAAATGTGAGAAAAATTATGCCGATGGTAGGTAATGATGATAATAATGGTGTTTCCTAAATATACATTAATAAGTTAAAAGAATCATCATTCGTTACAAATACAATAATTATTATGTACTTAGTTGTAAAGACATGCTAAAAAAGGTGTAATTTTACAGAATAACGGTGAACTGCGCTCTAGCAAAAGAAGTGATAAAACAGAATCCCCTATTAGAATACAAGATAAGTCCTCCGTTCAGAGACGCAACAACGATCTTGATAGCTATAAATGAGGAGCTGGACGCAGCGCCCGACGACGTCACGAAACGTGCTAGAGATTTGTATCCCAAAATCATAGAGACTATTTTACTCACTGCGCTTAACGAGCATAAGGTTTGTGGCAACATTTAAGAACTCTGCATAAAGTTGAATGTCCAAAACTAAGTTTATGAATAAGCACCATGTTGTTGAATTCATTATATAAGTTATGCTTTAGAATATAGGCTTTATGTATCAGTTATATAGACCTATCCTAAGTCACTGGCTATTGATAACAATATTCAAAAACCTTACCAACATACACACACACACACACACGCGCACACGCGCAGACACACGCACGCGCGCGCGCACACACACACACAAACACACACACACACACACAACTTTACCACTTTAAGCATGTGTATCTTTGCTTTTCAGACGTATAAGGCGCTATCGACTCATAGTGAAGATATATTTTGCAAGGGGCTCGATAACGCACACACATATTTGGATTTTCCTGTCACTGATCCTGAACCGCTTCTAACAACATTATGTGATGTTTCGATTGTTATTAATAATGGACTCAAAAGAGAATCGATCATAGGCGAAGCTGTGAGTAACCATTTTCGTATACATATATAAATCATACCTAGAGCCAATTCATTTAAAAAACAAAACACACAATGTTTTGATTGCGCCGCATTAAATTTATTACACTTGTGTTCTATATTTCCATAATTCAAATTGTCGATGATTTTGTGTATCTTCCCTGTCTTCTTTGAAACTTTCAATTTATATCCTGCCCTTTAAAATAACATCTCTACTAGTTTCATTAAGCAAGGATAGATCTAAATAAGATATTATTGGAGAAGAATGGAACAAAACAATCATTTTAACTAAATATGAATATGTAAAGATACCAAATTTCAGATAGCAACTGTAAAGAACACTACCCACGGCGCTTTAGACGATATCGATTGGTCCTTGCTAATCAGTGCCCTGAAGGGTCTCTACATTAAGTTGGACAAAGTGTATCCGTACCTTTTCAAATATAACAATTACGGTATGAATGAAGATACGCAACAGCGTGTGGCAGACATGGTGGCTGAAGCTAATCAATTCTGGTTCAGTAAGACTAATATTAACAGGAGTATGCATATTAGGTAAGGATATTGCTCATTACAAGAAGTACATCGAAACGATACACTGTATATTTGATTGATAACACTTGACTAACTCGTTCATCTAATATTAATATTTGTGAATATAATAGCTGAGCCGGGGTTATTGGGTTTTTTCCTTCCAAATGTAGGTATGTATTTACTGTATCTAATTTCTAATATAATATGTGTAATGTGTACCTACTGTATCGATATATAAAAAATATTAAGTACATATGTATTAATATAAAAATAAAATTAAACAAATATTAATATGTAAATATATACCTACATCGTTTATCAGCCGTCCGATAACTATAGCATAGGTTCTCTGCGAGCCTACCCTGGCGTCAGATGACCGCGCGTGGAAATGTCCTGAGATATATATTTTTTTCAACCCATTACAATTCCACTGCGGGAATACGGGTCTCCTCTCATATTGAGAGGGTTAAGGCCATAGTCTGCCACGCTGGCCAAGTGCGGGTTGGCAGACTTTCACGCACCTTAGAATTTTTTTTCTAAGATGATAGCACATAATATTTACTTAGAGCAAAATATAATATATCCGATTACATACCTCACTGCGATATACTAGTACACACGAGTATATTATAAACATGTTTTATCTCACTATTCATTGCTTCTATATTTCGAAGCATTAACTTAATGCTTTTACCAAGAAGTCGACGTCATACAGTATGTGCTAATTCAACTGCGTTGTAAAGGATTTTGAGTTACATTAGAGCAAAGAGCCAACGTTGAATAGAAACAGCAAACTTTAATTCCTAGATATCAGGGCGTGTGTGAAACTTTGGAACCCGAGCACCCGTTTAGTATAATTACACAAATGCACTATTTCACTTTGAATTAAATTTATAGCTGAGCTTAGCGTGCAGTATCGAGTTATTTCATTAGCGTACGTAACATTTTTTTTTTTTCTGAACAATCAGATCATTCACCCCGCGTGGATTATTAGTGTCGTAAAATACAGTCCTTTTGTATAAAATGTGTTCTTGTATACAACGCTATAATAGGAAAGTATTATAATTCTTTAGTAACATTATGATGAGTGTAATGTTAGTATAAGTATAAAGCAAGTAGTGCAAAGATTACAGAAATCTTCAAGGTAATAATACTAATTATTCGAGGTGATGATACGAAACGGGTAAAATGCTGATTGTATCTTATAAAGGACAACATTTATAGCTACTTATGTGAATATTTTGGGCGCATTTTGCTATAATCGTCATGAATTTAGTGCAGTACGTCATTGGGATATTATAGATCGAACTCGGAGAGAATGCCATGGTTTGGCATATTGAGTAATTTCGTCACTGGTTCTAAAACGCATCCCTAGTAGGCTCATTAGATAATTATTGTAAAATTTGGTCTCCTAAATAGTTCACAAAACTTACTTTAAAATATGCCTCCAACAGGTATATATACCCATAGGAGCCTCAATAAATATCCGGGCCTCCCCTAACTGAGGAAATAATGCCACGCCCAGCTGTGGGAAATGTAATCATACTAATTATAACCCAGTATAAAATAAAATCTATTACCACATTTCTGATGTGCGAAAGCGTACTCCCCTTTATAATTGCAAGAGTTCGAGAAGGGGTAGATACTGATGTCAATAAAAATGAAGCTTATAACTTACGGGGAATCGCAAAATGTAATAAAAGAAGCCAACCGCATAAAAATGTTTTTCTGCGCATAAAATTACATTATTTTACTACTGACATACAGTTATAGAGGTATTATATATATGTAGAATAGGGGAGCCAGCCTAAACTGGGTCCATCGAAAAAAAGAAAAAGCAAACGAGGCTACCTATATATTTCTTTATAGTCGCGCAGGTAATGCTAGCGTGAGTTCGTTATTTAAAAAAGCTGATCGTTTGCTGCCCATGCGTCAGTAATGAGATAGAGAGAGACAGAAATGATATCGCGATCATTTCTCTCTTTCTAACCGTCAGACGTTGCCGCTAACAGGCCGCCGTATGTCCCTACTATATATATAATATATCTATGCATACAGTACTAGAAAAAATAAGTATGGCGCTAACGATATCTAATAACAGCCAATTAATGTTCATTATGATGATATCTATTAACTTCTTATTATCTACGATCTTTACACATGTAGGATACCTATTTATAAATCCAAATATCTCTGCCCTTATGATAATAATCTGTACGGAATTGCGAGATTTACAAACATTTTACATAAACGAAAATCTGATTGCCGCTATGCAAATATTTCCGAGCGTAGACGTATTAAAGTTATTGCAGTCATGCTGTATACCAGATCTCAGTGATATAAATCAAAACTGCATCAATGATTTTGCATTCGAGTTCTCAGTGCCTCAAAATATACACTCCGTCGATAAATAAACCAGACGAAGAACATCACATGAAATGTAATGAAGAATCTTAAAAATGCTTTTAGCTCTATCAAAGAAACGATTTTGTTAAATAACGTCCGGCCCGCTTTGTACGGTCGTTAATAGATTTGTTCTTTTTCGTGCGCCGTTTATCATATTTGTTTCGTTCAAAAATCGTTTAAATTTTTTTTAAATAATAAAAAGTTAAATTAGTATTACAAAATATTTTAAGTAAACAAGATCTTTTTAGTTTTTTAAACCTATATAGCATGCTTTAATATAAAACTTTATATTTTAAATGCTTACCTATTAACATAATTATAATGT
>DWDT01003541.1:0-12169 GCA_018245595.1 Microceris scylla | reverse complement strand
CAGCGTCGGCGGTGCGACAAGCTGTGCCCTGCGATCTCCAACCCGCATGCCCAGCGTGGAGATTACGGGCATAAACCTCTTTTCGGAGAGGCCTATGTCCAGTAGTGGACGGGAATAGGCTGATAATAATGATAATGATGACGTAGGACCTAGGTATCTGACACAAATATATGTGAAGTAAATTATCTTACAAGGAAACGGTGTATAAATTCAGTTAATAAAATGAACCTGTGAAGTTGGTAGCAGCCTGGCTCACTTCCCCTGCGCACATTATGATATTTGATGCCCTCGTGAAAGTTTTTCACAGCTTTTGGCATTTTGTACAGTATATGAATAAAAAATATCAAATATAATAGCAATCGACCGTAATTTGAACACACCGTGGTAGTTGCTTAGAAACAAACAGTTTTTTATAACAAATAATATTGCAATGAGCAAAATTGTTAATTTATGCAGATTTATTACAATTATGCAAACAAAATTTCTCGAAGATTATTCTGTAATAGAAAAAAAAAACAGCGCTGAAAATATTAAGTATTTAAAGTAATGTATGTTAAACATTTTAAAACCTGGCACTTCCAACATAAATATTTTTCCCATTTTATAGGCAAAATAGGATAAAAATAAATATATTCGGGAATGATAATACATTCTACAGGGGTGTTTTGTTTATTAAAATAATGATTTTGAATATGTGTATAGTAGAATGCAATATTGAAAATTATTTCTCTGGAGAATATTATTTTTTCTTATTTATTTAATATCAATTATGACACATAAGCCTGGAATAATATAACGTAGGACACTTTAAAGCAAGGATAAATAAATTCTTCATAAACATCTGCGCTTTCCTTTCGACGGGATCGCGGCCTAGCGACAGCCTATTTCATAATATTAAAAAAATTATAAACGTGATATAAAAATAGATAGAATAATAATAATCATTAAATCGTAGTGAATTATGAAAATATTGGAATTTGTAATTTTCAGTCATGGAAATTTTAGAATTGACATTTGACACATAAGTTGACAGTTCGTCATGTCATCCTCATCAGTCAAACCAGCGAATAAGGTTATGAAGGTTGGCGGTATATCCAAAAATAACCGAACTTATTCTATTCGATATTATTTATTTTTACATTTATGAATGACATAGTTATATTATTTATCCGCAAACTATATATTTAAGAATATATAGTTTGTGATTAAATTTGTGCTTGGAACTGGTTTTGGGAGTGCTGTAATACGAGAAGAAATGTTTCGGTAATATAACCAAATTATACACTACTATCATGGAACCCAAACAATCAAAAAAACCATTAAAAGCATACACTGCGCCTTTATTTGTAAGTAAACAATATTTTTCTTTTTAATTTAAATTGGTTACTTAATCATAATAATTGACCCATTATAATTCCAATGTTGGGATATGGGTCTCCTCTCAGTGAGAGGGCTAAGGCCATACCGCCATAGTCTGCCGCGCTGGACAAGTGCGGGTTGGCAGACTTCACACACCTTAGAAGATTTTATTTTTTTTATTGATCGATTACTTATGTCACTTTTATTTTTTCTCATATCTTGTCCTCTGCACATCTTAGACTTGTAAACAATGTTATCTAAGACGTGTGAAGTCTACCAACCGTATTTACCCTGACTAGCATAGTGGCCTTAACCATTCTATGTGTGGAACAAGATCTGTATCTAACTGAGGAATGTTAAGCAGATTGTTGAGAGAGTAGCGTGGCACAACTTTGAAGAGGCCTTTGTCCAGCAGTGGAACAATAGATGCTGATGTGATGATGATGATAAAAAACTTATTTATGTGACTTTCATAAGCTTTTCAAAATAGGAACTTCTAATCTATAAAAAATATAAATACAGAAGAATATAATTTACGGCACATATACTACACAATTATATTGTCAATATTATTAATTATTATAACATTTAAAGTACATTTTTATAACACTACAAAATTTTCTAATTTAGATTTTCTAGTAGTGGTTCGGAGTCTGGATATGTGCACGATGCATGGCAATAGGCTCACCACCTATTCCATGGGACTTAACGTAACTGGTGAAACATGGTGTGTTCTGCATTCCTCTGCCTACCTCTTAGGGGATTACAGGCGTGAAGTTACGTGGATACTCATTTTCAATTGATGCTCGAAGATTTGCTTCTCTTTGTTTTTCTGCGGTATAGCAGCAAAATTAGCTGTGAGCGAGGTGCAATGGGCTTCCAGTCTACTCTTGTTCAACTCACATCATAACACTTTGATTACTTAATTGCAAATACTCATACTGTACGAGTAACTCAGTGATACAATATTATACGAGTAATTAAATTTCGTTTTAAATAACAGGAGCGAAATAAAGCGGTGCAATATATCGAAAATGTGGTCAATATTGATACATTTTAGGCGGTTAATAATAATGAATGGTCCATTGGCGACGTAATAAATAACGATATTTCATGCGGGTACGTCAGCTTTTGATTCAATTGGGAAATTTAATAGAACAGTAACATCACGCCTGTAATTCCCGAAGGGGTAGGCAGAGGAGTGTAGTACACACGCACGTTTCACCAGTTTCGTTTAAGTCCCGCAATGGAATAGGTGGTGAGCCTATTGCCATACACCGGGCACACATCTAGACTCAGAGTCAGTACTTGAATTTCTAAATTACAAAAATCCAATAGTACCCGACCTGGGATTTGAACTCAGGACCTCCCGATCCGCAGTCACGCTTGCAACCACTCGACCAACGAGGCAGGCAATGCAAGTTTAATGGAACAGTAAGGTTGCAATTTTCATATCGTCTATATAAGTGCTGTTGTGCAGTTAAAACATTTTAATAAGGGTATATAGGCCATTGCTATTATTGGTCAATATTTAATGGCACGTTGGAATTACAAAGTGTTTCTCGTCAATGGATCACCGGTTTAATGCGCGTGGGGCTTGCGGCTTCGTTGAACCTTTACTGCTTGATGGATAGTTACAGCTTAAGCCACGTACCTACCTTGATTTATTTACATTGAGATCACATAATTCAACAGTTTATATGTATAAATATTTATAGACCAACACATCTTTATTATAGATGGGTTTAATTGTATTTTAATATAAATTTTTATTTTATTCCGGCGCGGTCTTGGGCTGGAATCGGTGGGCCCTTATGACTAAGGACCTCGTATTGATCCGAAACTAGTCAGACCATCCCGAGAAACACACGTGAGTTAAACCGGTACATATACAAATAACGTAACTTCACGCCTGTAATCCCCGAAGAGGTAGGCAGAGGAATGCAGAACATTCCCACATTTCACCGGTCACGTTTACGTCCCACTATGGAATAGGTGGTGAGCCTATTGCCATGCATCGGGCACATGTCCAGACTCTGAACCACTACTAGAAAGTCTATATAAATTAGAAAAATGTTGTATTGTTCGACCCGGGAATCGAACCCAGGACCTCCCGATCGGCAGTCGCACTTGCAACCAACACGACCAACGAGGCAGTCAATATACAAATATCATATTTCTATCCTATTATATTCTACCCATCATATTTTTACACTTATATCATTATAAACACTTTAATTACCTGCGGTAGGTACCGTAGCGCGCGTTTAATGGTTACGATATGTCTTGTTAAATGACCCACAGTGTAGTTTAATCTTTGGCTGAGTGAACACTAAGTATTCCCTTTTATATTTATGTGTGTACTTTTTTCTGTTAATTACTCTAAAAGAGTCATGAGTTTGAACCTAATTTTATTAATAGTAAAATTTAAAATTCATTAAAATTCATTTAAGTTAAATTGTTTCGTAAATACAGCAAATATAAAATATTCATTCTCATTCAAAATTCATTTAAGTTAAATTGTTTCGTAAATACGGCAAATATAAAATTTTCATTTTTATTTAAAATTCATTTAAGTTAAATTGTTTCGTAAATACAGCAAATATATTGAACATTCGTTACCACAAATTGGTAGAAAAATTGATTACATCACTCGATGAAAATATTATGTAATTAATTTATGTATTTACAGTAATGGACATTTAACATATTTCTGTGGTCGGTGCCGGTCGAAAGTCAATTGAAAAATTCATACTCTAGCTATTTAATCTATAATTGATTACTTATACGTCAAAAATGAAATTTCACGCCGGTAATCCCCGAAGAGGTAGGCAGAGAAATGTAGAACACTCACACGTTTCACCGGTTACGTTTACGTCCCACTATGGAATAGGTGGTCAGCCTATTGCCATGCATCGGACACATATCCAGACTCCGAACCACTACTAGCAAATATAAATTAGAAATTTTTTGTAGTATTGGACCAGGGACTTATACATCAAATGGCTGGTTAATGTTATTTGACACGGTACCCTCTGCTTCCTCCGTAAGGGACCCGCCGTGACGGTATAGTAATAATTTCCAATAATTCCTTCGGAACTACTATCACTTGAAAACTTGATAGTGGTAATACTCAATTTCGTGCACCGGCGCTCGCTGCAACACTTCAATAGAATAGCAAGTATAAGACTGTTATTGCATTGTTCGAGTAGAATCTTAAGCAGAACGAGCGAGGGAACCGACTACTCAGACACGCGTTTCTGTGAACCTCATTCAGAGTTATGAAAGTTACAAATGAACGAGCCCTCTCGAGTCAAAAGATCGGCCTGTGGAAGAAAATAACTTCAAATGTTATTAGTTTAAGTAATTATTGAGAACTGCAAATATGTATAAACTTGTACTTGATTGCCTCGTTAGTCTAGTGATTGCAAGCGCGACTGCTGAGTAATAGATCCGTTCGATACCCGGTGCGGGTAAACTATTATAGCGATTTTCTAGTTTGAAATTCCCAATAGCATGAAGTCTAGATCTGCGCGGCTTATGGCAATATACTGTATGGTCTTACATTATATTTAAAATCTCCTCGTATGGTATGGTGTCACATAACTAGTGAAAAAGTTGAGTACCTACTGAACTCCTCTGCTTGCACTTTTAGAAAAATGCAGGCATCATGCTATAGTGTGTGGGACTACAGTAGAATATTGCAGTCGCACTCGCATGACACGTTGTTGAAAAGTGCATATTATTTTACAATTATAGCAGTTACTGTCGCATGTGCAGTTTGCTACTGACGCTCCTAGTTTTCTGGGACATGTCCCAGTTTAAGGTGTGACATAGTAATGAATTAATGGAAAGGAAGTCAATTTAGGTTGGTCTAACTATATCTCTGGTTTGAATGAAACAATAGATAATAATGAGTAACAATGGGTTGGTGTTGCCATGTCAAAGTAAATAAATAATGCTGGTGATTATGAAATAAAACAGTGACGGTTCATTCTGAGTTTTATTGCTTAATGAAATCATTGGGAACATTTAAAAAAGAGATCTACTTTAGACTACAAACACGCGGTCCACTACAATGCACACTGCTACGCGATTTTCAGATTTAAACTTTTCTTATGTCTTCCGGCATATACAATTCTTTTATATAAAAAGAACTGTTTTTACATAAATTACAAGATCGAGAGGTAAAATATTTCAACTTCAACACTATTTTACATGTTTATGTTTCGATGTTTTAAATTACATAAAAGGCCTGCGGTAAATTTACAAATAATTTCAATAACTTTTCTTGCTGAGACGTAATTATTTAGTAAAGAATACTTTAATCAATGATTTACGACTTACAGA
This sequence comes from Microceris scylla, assembly GCA_018245595.1. Taxonomy (NCBI): domain Eukaryota; kingdom Metazoa; phylum Arthropoda; class Insecta; order Lepidoptera; family Hesperiidae; genus Microceris; species Microceris scylla. The sequence goes on along the minus strand of DWDT01003541.1, from coordinate 6,460 downwards.
GAACAGCACAATTCTCGTTTCTAATTTGTTTCGTGTAGAATATTTTTATTATAATTCTCTATAAATATACAACAGCATATTACAATAAAAAAGCAGAACGCTCGGCGGAGTGATGTCGATGCTTAAAGTATCTCTTACTTTTGAAATACTTCGTACCTACTGCAAAATACTTCTATTCTTTTCACGATTTTTACTTTCATTCTTCTTGCGGTTTTAGGAAGGGTACCTAATTACTGTACATTATGCAATGCATACAGCAGTGTACACGAGGCAACTTGAAAAATAAGATTACAAAACATTGGTCGGCAGCGAGAACGCCTGCCGCCTACAATTTTTCTTCCTTAAATTGCTACTTAACTGAGATGAAAGAACATACTGTCAAGACAGTTTTCACGTACGCTAATAATATTTGCAATAATGTATCAAAGGCCTATGATTACTCCAACCTGATTGCAACACGACGAGCGCTTTATCAAAACCTATATTCATGCCGGGCTTACACGGAAATATGGATCACGTCGACATATTCCAAATTGGATCTATTCTAGGAGTATTGACTGTATCAATACTGAAAGGTCTCACCGACACGTATGTCTCGCATTTTCGCTCTGTTTACTACTGTTACATAGATAAAAACCTGCTCGGAACATTGTAATATCGACATTTTTTAAGTAATTGCCATTTATGACATCGCCATCGCCATCGCCATTGTCATTTATGACATCGCAATAACGATATAAAACAAGCCAGTATGAAATATTCGTTCCATTAACTCTGATTCAATTAAGTGGGACGGCGCACCGAGGGGTAATTTGAAAGATAATTGAACTATATTAACGAATTGATAACATGCCTATCTGGAATTTTTACGGTCGCTTGTCGACGCGCCAATTCTCTTTACACGATGCAGCGAGCCAGACGATCCATACAGTAATACGTATGTATTATATATGAAACAATTAAGTTTACCAGTTCACAGTTCACATTAAGTTATCAATGTAGGGATTATCATTAATGTTTATATATAGAAATGTCACAGACTGTTCATATCGACCAATTTGCATAATTATGGCTGTGAAAATATTAGTTCTTTTTTTTAATATTTTGTGGTGTGGATGGTTTTAAATTAGCATTACATTGATGTATCTACAATGTACAGACTTTTTTTCGTCGCGAGCTAGAATTGAAAGGGTCAAGCTGATTAATAATACAGTTAACCATAATTTGTTAGCATCTATAAGTTTTATATCAATTAGTAACGACTGGTGTTTTGCTAGTAAAAATTCTGTTAATTTTTCTTTACCGTTAGCAAGTGATATTTAAATTTAAAACGCACTTTTGTAAAGTGGTGCGCGCCATGGATATGAACCCGGCACTCCCGGAGTGAGAGGCTGAATTCTTAACCACTAGGCTATCACTGCATTTTTTTTACATAATTACATCTAAATAACATGTATCTATAATCACGACGTCTATTTTAAGATAGCGACTCGCGTGCAAATGTAGCGTTACACTCAAAAACAAATGAAATAATTTTCATTGAAGCGTAGCGAACTTTATAGAGAGTATCTCCACTCGAAAGAGGGGCGACGAATTACATAGCTGGAAAATCTGGTGTTTATTTGAGGTGTGGACGCGAAGGATGTTGCAAATAATCGCTGGTCTACGTGCAAAATAAACGTAAAGTGGAACATAAAATAGTGGAACATCAAACAGTGATAAAGAAATAGCTCACTCTCATGAAATTTAAAATGTTCCAACAAAACGTGTACCTGAGAGACACCGAGATGGAAATGGTTTATGCATGTACATGTAATCTAACACAATACAAAAGACAGGCGTAACAAAACAAAGTTATTTAAAATGCATGAGGTACAATGTACGGGCTCCAGACGTGTTTTCTTACCCGCTTTGTGGCTAAGCAATCTTTGATAGACGATTCGTGAAGAGAAGGATATTGTGGAAAATGTTTTACGTACATTGTTGGTTGTGCGATAGAACTTAAAATCACCCTTCGCTCGGTGCAGGAGCAATATGCGCGCCACGCCGGGACATCCGCTATTTATTTAATAGATAGCGAATCTTACCAAAGTGTTATTATTATTTTACAACATTCACTTGTGAAATGCAATATAAAACGCATTTTTTTATTTTAGCTGAATTAGGTATTTATACGATGGAAGATAGAAACGTGGGAGTGTACTACACTCGTCTGCCTACCTTTCGGGATTACAGGCGTGATGTTACGTTTTGTTTTACAATAATATATATAATAATGATATAATGCTGTTTGTATTAATATTGCATCGTTTATTTAATGATTACAATTTTACTAAGAATTTCGCCTTTTATATCATTATATTACTTCATTACTGTAATCCGTTAAATTTTGGTGCGCGAGCGCAGACGAAGGCGCTCACCGTTGTTGCTGGCCGCACCGAAAGCCAGGATCTGCTTGCTGCCCAAGGTGCCCTCACTCGAGCATCTCATGTAGTTAATGAAGTTCATAATAGACACTAACAGTCCTGTTAACAGTCCTGTAGTTCCTACATTGTTTCTCTTTTCACTTAAAGAAAATTAAAATGCGCGAATACAGACAGATTCTTCGAAGCACAATCCTTACACACGGGCCACCGATCACCGTGAGCACGTTTTCATTTTTATCTATATGAAGATGTCTGTATTAAATTACAATTCATTATAAATTATTTTTATGACGTCATAAACCTACTAAATAATACTAGTTAAAGTCGTCTTCTAATCAAATGAATCTCTAGTTTATTCCGTTCCCAAGCAAAGTTTGATGGAACACAGATCGAGTCAAAGTCAAAGTTAGAAGTGAGAGTCGAAGTTTAAAGGAATTTAAATACAATTATCTACAATTATACTTGTCTTTTGTCTGCTTCTAAGTTACTCCTAAGCCGTTACTTATGTTTTAATTAGGACGAGTGTCTTTCAACCCGCACTTGGCCAGCCTTGCAGACTGTGGCCTTAGCCCTCTCAATATGAGAGGAAACCCATATTCCAACAGTGGAATTATAATGGGTTGATTATTAGTTTAATGCTTAAACTGGGAAAAGTTTAAAAACGGCGGACGTAAAGACTTGTGAAATTTTCTTACAGCCAATCCAGAATAATAGAGAATTATATTGTTTGCAACTTTCGTACATCAATTAGAAAGCATGATGTTGAAGCGATTTACAGCTAAGTTATATATAATGTCCTTTTTAAAATGATTTTGGATTTATAAGCGAGAGAAGACCGTAATATCCATTACACGGCTCACAAAGTGACGATTCAAAAACTCTTAGTAGTCCGCGGTCACAAATGTTCGCGATCAAAGATATTTTCTTTCAACCAATCCAGAATAATGACGGGTAGTACCTATATTGTTTACGACTTAAACATCACATAGAAAGTATGACACAGAGGTAACTTAAATTCAATATTAAAATTTAAAAAAAAAATTTAATACTATAATATATAAACATACATATATGACTGTTTCGTTGGTCGTGTTGGTTGAAGTGCGATTGCCGATTGGGCGGTCCCGAGTTCGACTCCCAGGTCAAACACTACAAAATTTTCTAATTTAGATTTTCTACTAGTGGTTCAGAGTCTGGCTATGTGCCCGATGCATGGTCATAGGCTGACCACCTATTCCATAGTGGACGTAAACGTAACCGGTGAAACGTGAGAGTGTTCTGCATTCCTCTGCCCGCCTCTTCGGGGATTACAGGCGTGAAGTTACGTTAATACTATAATGTTACGAGATTATAAGCGAGAAAAACTTCAGGAAAATCATTAGTTAGTATGTATTTATTGGATGCCTCACTAAGTGACGATTCAGAAACTTGGTATTCCTTGTTAAGAAGTCTTCGCGATTAAGGTGTCATTAGCTGAAGGCGCGCGCAACTAGCTGCAAGTTTCAAAGTTCCTCTGTATTTTACATAAAGCACACAAGTTTCTACGGGTACTAATTACGTAAGAGGACTCCAGATTTGTTCAGCTCTTTTCGTTAAGAAGTTAACGTGTAACAAAGGGACTTGGGGAGACAACAGATAACACTGGCGACACTTCCGGTTTTAACTGGGTTCTACTATCAAATGTTTCGTGAGTGTTTATACACAACCTCCGCCGCGACCTCGCTGCAAGCGCCGGGAGCTCATGAGGAGGGACCTCGTACAGGTCCGAAACTAGTCGGGCCATCCCGAAAAACGTACGTGAGTTAAGCCGGCACATTTATAACCAAACGTAAAAAAAAACGTAAGTTCACGCCTGTAATCCCCAAACAGGTAGGCATAGGAATCCAGAACACTCCGACGTTTCACCGGGTACGTTTACGTTCCACTATGGAATAATTATAATCTATAATCCACTAATTTATAATCTAACTGTGTTTAATTTACAAACAACCAACTGCATTTACGTTCGGGAATATACCGATATATTACGGGATATTAGGAAAACAGAATTGTTTTACTAATGGGCTGCGGCAGTGTTCGTGTATTGTAATATTATGTTACGCAATGATAAAATGTTTAACTTATTCATAATATTAAATTTATTATACATTTGAATATATCATGCAATGCAAACAACAGATTTTATTTCGTTCGCTCATCACTATAGATGACACTAATGTAACCTGTGTTTGTAAGTATATACCTACTTTGACTGGTATGGTCACTCTAAAACACTATAAAGTATTTCATCATCAGCCTACTTCCGTCCACTGCTGGACATAAGCCTCTCCAATGGCACGTCACTGTGCTCGACGTTTAGCTCCTCGCATCCAACCGCTGCCAGCCACTTTGCGTATATCGTCACTCCACCTAACTAGACGGCGTCCTACGCTACGTTTGCCAAATCGCGGTCTCCAAAGTAAAGTAAAATATTTATTAGTACTGTATAGTGTTGCTTGATGAAATTGAGACAAAAAGGTTCAGATCAAAATGGCATCGCTTAAAGGTTCTTCAAACAGACTTCGGTATTACATTTGGTACTTTAATTACAATCATACGCCACCTTCATTAAAATTTCGCTTGTATTCGATATATCAGTATCGGCTATAAATCCAATATCTGGTCGATTCTTCCTGATACCTTGCTTTCGTTCCACTTTAAAGTCTATGTATTAAGCAATTTAAAAAAAATCCTTGTTCTTTCTTTCATTCATTCTTGCCTGCAAATTCATTTTTAAATTGTTATCTCCAATAACGTGTAATAACACACCTTAAAATTTACAACAAAACAAAAATTATTTAAGGCGTGTACAGTCTGCTAACTCGTACTTAGCCAGCGTGATGGACTATGGCCTAAACCCTCTCATTCTGAGAAAAGACCCGTGTTTCAATAGTAGAATTATACAAGGGTTCAGAGAAGAAAAAAACCGGAAAATATCAAATATAAAAATATTATTTGTTGTTATGTAATACGTTGTACAGCGAAACCCGTGATTTTAATAATGTCACGGAGCATATTAAATCCAATGTACAATCATCTGACTGTTTATTTATTGGCTACCTGTTGATTTAGCGATACCGTGATTATCGGATTATGCAAATAACGTGTAATTCGTTGTACGGTCGATAATCATGTCGCAGTAATAAATGGCGTCCATGTTACAACAGATTATCCGTCCTTTGGAACTTGTAACGACAGGCAACTTACCACTTTGTCGTACAATCAAACGACATTAATTAAGTTCAGCCTTGTAAGAATATGCTGATTGATGAGAGCCGTTACATACGCGCCAGTCGGACAAGTAGCAGTCTTGTACTGTTGATCCTAACTACATAATAAAATATAGGATGAGTGAACGCAACATCACGCCTGTAATCCCCGAAGAGCTAGGCAGAGGAGTGTAGTACACCCCCACGTTTCACCAGCTACGTTTAAGTTCCACAATGGAATAGGTGGTGAGCCTATTGCCATACACCGGGCACTTATCCAGACTCCGAACCACTACTAAAAATTCTAAATTAGAAAAATAGGATGAGTGAATGTAGAGATAATCAGTACAGATCCGAATCTTAGCATATTTAGGACACAGTATGATAAACAGCAGGTATAAGGTATTGGAACTTATTTTGCAAGGGAAAGTCCAGGGACAAAGAAAACTCGATATAAGACGTGCCTCGTGGCGGTAAAATCTACGTAACTAGTTCTTTACAGACTGCTGTTTTGGACAGCAATTTTAATTATAGCCGACCTCTGCTAGAAGATGGAGCCGTAAAAGGAAAAAGACCAATACTATTTTTGCGATCTCTTATATAAAGTGTATATATATAAATTTAAATATATTTATTATTAACGGAAATCTTTGTAAAAAAGCTTTTTATAAAGATTTTTTAAATGATAAACGTGTTTGGTGTGATGTAACTCCAGCTCCACAGTAAATTAGCTCATGATATAATATTCTAATATAAGTATGTACCCATTTTAAAAGATGCATAAGC
>DWDT01003540.1:0-12172 GCA_018245595.1 Microceris scylla | reverse complement strand
AATCTTTCCCCTGACATCATATTTGGTTAAAATAGGTTAATAGTTTTTGTTAGACTTTGGTATATTTTGTTGGTGCGATGAACTTAAAAGAATATATTGATATTTGGCAATCTTTGCTTTCTGTTTACCTTGAAAGGAATCTGGCGGGTGATATAATATATATAATGGAACTGTTACAAATATCGCAATCTATCGCATTTAAGGTCTGTGTCATGTAGATAGCCAAGAGCAATTATCCTCTTTAAATATTTCATATTCATAATTGCTTTCGTTATAACTTTATTATTTAGGTATATAGATAATAGTTACCACTGGAGGTGTAGACAGACATTCTTAAACGAATCGAATTAGATCTTTCATACGGTCGTAAAAGATTTGCCGGATATATAAACTCCAAATGAGATCCACTCCACTGCGTACATTTCGCGCTTTAAAGGATGTATTAAAAACATGGTAGGACACATTTTAATATAATATTATGATAAAGAGAAAATGTGTTGTTGATTTTAAGTGGACATAAATTGTAGAGAAGATTTTATACCAGATACGTTAGATATGTAACTAATTTCTGTTCAATACTTACTGTAATACAACGGCTTGGGGCAATACCACAGCTACTCATTTCTACATGTCGTTAAACCATTTGTGTTGGGATTTCGCATGTGTGTGCCGTTCGTATACGAATACTTTGAACATTAACTGCACTCATACTGACTTGTACAGAGAGTCCTGTTTTATTATAGACTTATTTTTTGTAGTCTTATTAATAACGAAACTAATTAACATATACAGTCCTATTGTTATAGTTCTATTCAGGGTTGGTTGCTGATATCCACGAATAGTCCTTCTGTGTTATTTTTCTCACATATAAAATAATATCTATTATCTATGTATGTAACGTGCAGTCAAATATGTACATGTATTTATCTACTCTATGTATATGTATATATACTATTCTCTATTATTAATATTCCTAATATATGGCATGGTGTCTACCATGCAGGTAGTAACACCTATCACTGTTATTATAAATGTATTTATTTTCAATCAAAATTAAGCTGTATTCTCTGTTCTGTTTCAGTTTGACATGTGGGAGGTAGGGTAATTATTTAATATAATTAAATTTATATCATTAGTTAAATTCTTATCATTTAAATATAGAACCCTATAGTGTAATTATTTGGAAATGAGGCGCCGGTCAGTATTTAGTTTTATTTAATTTTCATTGCTGAGAATCGTTTTGCAATCAATGTAGCTAGTCTTTAAGGGTCCATTATGGGATACAGGCCTTCCGTAATCAGCGCCACTCCCTCCGATCCTGGGCTTACTCGAATCAACAATTTCGCACCGACCTCAGGGCATCAAGGGCCAGTTCGGGGGAGCAACCTTTGCTAAGACAGCAGCCATCGTTCCTTAGTCCATTCTTATATGCAGTAACTATGTTTCGATGGTAAATTTTCAATTAAGCATATTCATCGTCAAAAGCGAACATTAAAAAAATATAACATTTTTAAATCAATATTACTATTGGCATCTACGTATAACACGAAGCAAATAGTTTAAAAAAATTATAAGCTCTTGGTTATTGTATAAAGAAATTTCTTTGCATATATCACAGATGCAACCGAAGCGTCGCTCATACCGAAATTCGCGACGCAAATAGTTTTCACACCCACGACGGATGTACCTCACAATCCGTTGAACGAGATGGCCATACCCAACAATCATATGTATGTACGGTGCAGAGAGATTGGACATCACGTTTTCCAGTTGCGAACCCCGCGCCTCGTTAGTCATATATTTCCAGTGAATAAACGACACGGTGTCACAGTGACAGTGAAGAAATGTGTCATGAAGAATTTTTACGATTAGTCGGGGAGACAATCGCAGACGGATTTAATTTTAAACGACGCGTCATGTGAAGGATTCTCTGCTCTATGTTAATAGTAATAAAGTTGAAATTGGGATTTTATATGAAGACTTCGCGTTATGTTAGTGATGTCGAGCTTGCGCGATATGGCGACGAAATTCGACGCATGCGCATCTTGGCCGCGCTATCCACTGTTAAGGACACGGTCTTCACCATAATGATATTTATAAGCTTTTATTTAACGCACAAAGTAAATCTGATTGGTAAATACTCGTCAAAATAAATTTTTCTCCTTCAGTGTACATTTATATTGAAAATGAAACAGCTCTACCATTTTCAACATTCGTTTATTATATGCACATTTTTGTAGTTTTTCATTTAATTTAACAGTTAAATATATCAATATATTGAATGATAATATAATTTATTATATTGTAAATGAACTGCATTTCGAAAATTAGTTATAAAAAACCATTGAAGTGAATAATACATTTATGTGTTAGAGTAATATTCTTATTTTACAATTCATGTTATTTTGAACAAATTTTTGTGAATCAAATCAGCATCAGGTAAAAAATACTCATAAACGGTTTCAGGGTTGTTACGATGATGATGAGGAAAAATATTTATAAATGGTTTGGTATTAGTTTTGCTAGTAGTGTTTAGTGTCGCTATATCAGCGCAGAGACAGTTCAATAAAAGCACAAAGCTCGACACCCTGACCCCGTGCTCACATTAGCGAATTAACGCAAGGGTCTCGTCTGATTAATCTTGTTGGTGACGTCGCTAAAGTTGCAAACAGTCACATGTTCCGTCTCAGTATAGAGAATAGCTTTAATTATATTTTTTCATATTTTACAATTAAATATTTATAGTGTATAAAGCTGTGTAGTATCATCATTATTGCATTTACATACCATTTCTTGTACTGGTTACGCTTCTACACTTGTAACAAGTATCAAAACTATTATTATTTAATAAGTTTTAGTTGTATAAAAAGTAGTAAGTTCCATTACATAACGTCTTTATACATATATATTATAATGTAGTTCGATTAGCTCATGAAGAATACATTGGTGTATCACATTAACGCCCAAAAGGTAAGCGGTAGTTATAAACAGATACGAGTAGTTTTTATAGTATTTATCTACGTCACACATCCATTTATTATGAATTAACATTATAATCATTTATAATTAGTAAAATAATTCGCACATGGTGTAGTTATGGTATCTAGTTCTAATTATCTAGAAGTTTTTGGAATTAAATTCGCGATTATTCATTGCAATAGAATTTGTTCGAGAGATTCTTTTGTCGTGACAATAAAACAGCTGACATTGAAATTAATGTGGGCGCTAATTATAATTTATTTGCCCTGCGGTGTACGTCACACGCGCGGGCCGTAAGCATTACAAAGGAATAAGACATCGCCATGTACATATTGTATATACATAATTTGAAAATGTATTTGTAACTCGTAGAGCACAGGAGTGATTCTTACATTTCACCAGCTACGATATTCAGTTACAACATGGATTATTAGGACTTTCTATAATATTGAGGTTTAAAGTTTTCCATATCGTAATGGCAATCTTAACAGATAAGTAAATCGAGTCAAATATAAATTTTAGTAAAATTTGGAAGAAAAAAAAACTTGTTTTAACAACTTATCTATACATATAAGAGTACATTCTAATAAATTTTGTATTGCTTAAAAAAAACCGTGTTACAAGTAAGAATCCTCGGATTTTCTGCTTGTAACACGTAGGTATTTTTCTTTGGATCTGCTGTACACAATTTTAGAAGTGATTAAAACAATACGAAATAAAATTGTCGTAGCATATTCCATATGATTTTGAACATGTCCCTTCTAATTATAAGCCGCCGCAACTGGAATCGCTCGATGACTAAGTGGCTGTACACTCAATGGATTGAGATTGATCGCGCAGTTAGTTTGGCGCGCGTTAAGTACAAATTTTCGTTTTGCCACGAGTCTGGCCGATGTTTGGTATTCGACTAATTTCACTAGAGCCGACGCATAATGTAGAGAGATGTATCGACGATTTGATTATCCTCTTTTCCAGACAATTTAGCTGTCTGGTTCATTTGTTAGAAACATTATTCAGCACTCAAACCATAGTCGTATTGGTTGTTTTCTTATGCTAATTTTACGTACTTTAAACATTTTTCAATTTGAAATATCTTGTTTTACAAATAACTTACAATACTCAAATTGAAAACAGAATAAATAAATTAGTATTCCTCTGAATTACTGGCCCAATTCGCAGTCTAGTTCGATATATTTTGCAGTGTATTTTGATATATTTTAATGAACAGTTTAGGATACACTTACTTTACCTTACAGAAGTTTGGAGAGGTGCTGTTAGGAAAATTCTACCTAACTTTATTCCATACTCCGTATGTGCTCTGAAACTACTTATTTCCCACTTTTTCTGTTAAACCAATCCACCTTACACCAAAGGGAATGGAGTTTTCATTAATTTATGTTTAATAAACGCAATTAAGAAGTTTTAATTTTTTTTTATTTGTTCAGATATCATTATAAGTCATGGTAATGGGAATTCCCTATATATGGAAAGCATCGATCATGGAACTTAAAATAATTGAACGCGACAAATTCTCAAAGATTTTATTATCAAATAAAAATATGTTCTCGTAAACCTCACTCAAGTTTGATATTCAATAATAGCGTATATAGGTAATTATGGGAGTAAGTTTGAAACTTGTCTGTTTCCTGCGATAAATAACATCGGTATATAACCGAAAACCTGCGTCGCTGTAGCGATGTGGTTATTCCAATTTCACGTCACAGGCATAATTGGCGTGCCCTTCACTGCCAAACCACGTACATATAGATTTGCTAGAAACGATAATGAATATTTTTCGCAAAAATTTTCTTTGTACATACTTCTTCGTATTAACAGAAAATTTTCGATACATGTGATCATGAAGCGGCAACCGAAGGGTTACCACCAGAGTTTGTTTCCATTAAGCACAACGCCATATTTCCTTTTGGATTATAAATTTTGATAGGTATACATGTAATTGATGAAGCATTTCAATCTTTCACCGTCGTAGAAGCTGATGTGAGTTATGATGACTATCCTTTGAAATGTCATTTCTAATGAGAAATAAGGAAAAAAACGTACTTTTATGTCACTTAAAAAGTTTTTTGTAACATAAAAAGCAAAAACAGTGAAAATATCTACTATTATCTCTAGGATATCTATTATCTCTAGGATATCTACTACTACTATTCTCTAGGATAGTACCAACAAAAATGACTATAAATGTCACGATTAAATGATACTGGGATATTTGAAAAAAAAAAAAAAATCTTTCCATCACTTTTGAGCTACAAAAATACTTTACTACTTGGTGCTCTTGTTCATTGGTATACTTCTTAAACTTTGATATACTTTTTAAAAACTATTAAATATATTTGAGTCGAAGTAATCGGAAGCATAAATATTATACTGAACGGACCGGCTTCATAACTGTCGGATGTGTAGCAACAGCCTCAATCATGTATTTTATATTTAATGTTAGGTACATTACACACATTGCCTTACCTTGGCCGCCATCAAGCTCACTATTTTAATCAACAAGTCCAGTTTTCAAACATATAAAATTTAATTGCTTACTGTGAGCATTCGAGAACATAACGGCATAACCAGTTCAAAAAATGACTTTTAAGGTATCACAACTGCACCTATGCCTGCTGTTCAGCGGCAGCTTGTATAGTTTTTTTTAATGCGCGTACGTTCAAATTTTTCATAAATAGCAATTGTTAGTAAACTCTTGTTGAAATTTTCTCTTATATGTCATACGACGTTCATAAGGTTATTTCCTACTTGCCCCCGGTCGTTCCGTAAATGTAAAAAATATCTTACTCTACAAACATCCATAAAATTATACACGCCTAAATTTCTTTCGCGCCAAATTTCGAGTAGTAAACCTATTTCAACCCTTGTCACTTCCATACGTTTTTACCTCGTGTTCCTATACATACATATTCCAGCATAGCCGCCTCGGAAAAAGGTCAACAACCCAGCCTCTCTCTCCCCCAATATTTGTAGAATTTGAATATTATACAACCCTCGAGAATTTAAGGATTAGGCTTACTTGGAAATGATCGGCGAATTTTCCGGCAAACTCTTGTAGAGAACACCATTGAAACCTCATGGTCTGAATACTTTTATGTTGAAAAAAACCTTCGCGTTTCTTCACAATTGAATTCTTTCAATCATAACGTGCTACATTCTTATTACGTTCGCAGTTATACTACATCATTTAAATTTGAAGACGAGTTTCCTTTGTTCTCTTTTAAAATGCATACGAATAAAAGGAAATATGAGACGGGAATGTAAAGGCGTCTTTCCGATTTCCTCGTTATAAAGTTCCGGCGCTCGTGCATCCGGCTTGAAGGACCAATAAGTCCTTAGGCTGTCACAGATGTAATAAATGAGCTGCAAATATATTCAGATGGGTTATCTTTTGAAAAATATGAGTTATCGTTGGAGATGCAATGCCACATACATACATATTTCATATCACACAACATATTATGTTTGTTTAAAAAAGCACAGTTTATCTGAAGAGGAAATTCCATTACCCACTACGACTATATTGAATAACTTATTACATTATCGCCATTTCCGAGAACGGCTAATTAACTAAAATGGATTAGGCATGCAGTATAATAATTGTGCAAGGTCAACCCTTGAGTGTGACTTTGTTCCATATAAAAAGACTGCAACATCTAGATAGCAATTCCCAAGGTCGCTCGGTGGCTGCCTAAACGCACACTAAAACACGCCGCCTCCCCAACCCACACCATCGCGCAGTACGCGTACGATCGCCCCTACACATGGTCGCCATAGCAACGCAGCATCCTACTTCCACGCCCACAACCCCGGGGGCGAACTCTCAAGATATTACGCCCTACTTCGTTCGCATTGGTGAACCGAAGGGGTGTACACGGTGCGCTAGTGTGTGTCCGTTCACGTTCGCTCCGATCCACTGAAATTCTATTTCGAAGGCAAATTTTGCTACATCGAAGACGACCGTAATTTCAAACTCGAAGCACGAGAAAAATATAAATTAAAAAATGGCATAATAAAGGTACGCGAAGGTAGTCAGCGAACGCTAACCGAGCCCTTGACTCCATTCGCAACATTCAGCCGGCCGCTCGTTAACAAACCTATTCAATTTTGAAGTATTAGTCGATTGAGGCGAACATTTCTCGCGTCCTATCGCCGCGAGTTCCAATTAGCGACTGGGGCTTGTCGCTCGAGTGGCGGTGACGTCACGCGGCGCTTTCATGCGCCTTCAATAACTACCCTCTCGTCGGTACCTTCAATAGCCGGCCACTCCACCTGGCCTTCATTAGGGACCTCCTCAATGTACACGCGAACTGTTGAAAAGGCGACGCGAACCTACTAATTTTAAAAATGCAAGTTTTAACGAGAAAACTTGTTTAGCTAATAACTGAGATCTCTCGTTGCTGTCATGCTCGTGCCTACTTTGACAGCGGCAGTGGTAATTGTTTGATTTAATTTTTTAAATTATTACGAGCTGACAGTCGAACAAAGCGACTCCGCGTCTTTTGTTTCGGCCGGTCGCGCCATAGACAAATCTTATTATGGAAATATTTTCAAATTAAAAACGCGCTCCGCTCCCGCATTATGCGTCTCGACTGTCATCATTGTCTATGCATTCTTTTTGTTCGTCCGCGCATGTTGAGGTTTTTCGACCACCGTTTCGGTTATTTTTTCTTTTTTAATTTTTTTTATTATTCTAGCTGTCCCGAGCGTGAATGGAGTGCTTTGTTTGTGCGTGTTTTATTATTAATTAGTGAGGTTTCTTTGTTCGTGGTAATTATTGTCTTAATAAGCAGTTCCTGCTCAAATATGGAAGAGCGTCGAAGGAGTTGTCAGTGGGACGGGTTCATATAATGGGTTGGAAGGATTTTGTAATTTAAAACGGGTTATAGTTTATATTGTGAAATATGAATGATCATTAGTTACTGCTCTAGAAACAATTATATTTAACACAACACAATTTATGAAAAACTAAAATATCTTAGTTCTGTCAGTACTGTCTTCATAAAAGTGGTCTTTGTACTTAGCTTTATCCGTTTCACAGCTGCACTATAAGACAATACCAACATAAATTACCATTACATGTTCGTCGTAAAACAAACCAGCCGTGTCCGCTTCCGTAGAGAACGATTCAAAAATTCCTAGCGACGTTGTTAATTAAGCTTCAGTTATTCACAACTGGATTATTGCATCTTATTACTTACCTAGATATCACCTGAGACTACCGTCGGTACTTAAAAGGGGAAAAAATTAGATAAAGATGCATTTTATTATTTGTCGTATTTGCGACATTATATAAAACATGCAAATTTACTTCAATGCTGTAAAAATTTAGTAAAAGACGGTATTGTGTGAGATAAAAAGAACAATTGCTTTTTGAAATTCGCTATATCATATAACCTGTGAACATTATTATTATCGTTGATATAAAAATATAAATAATACCTCTTGACTGCGGGCGGACATTCTTTGGGAGCACAAAAAATCATTCTTGACTGAAGTCAATGTTGAAAGAAAAAAAAAGTCGAGTTCACAGATTGAAGTAAAAACACCATAATTAATTTACGCCTACGTGTCGCTCGCGATCCTGTCGTTTATTTCGCATAATAAAGTGGTGAAAAGAAGATCCTGTTTAATTAGAGGTGAGACACTCTGGCTCGGAAGTGCGACGCGGCTGAATGGCCCTCGTTGGACGCCATTTTGCATAATTGGGCGACGGAGGGTAGAACGAAATTTATACGGGCCCGGCGCCAATTTACTTGCTAATGACGCGTCGTCTTCCCATAGAAAGCCTGCCGGGTTTTTGTTGGTGCTACGCTATTCTCTGTATATATTTGTGGCTGTCTCCTGTTTGTCCTTTTTTAACTGAGAACCCTAAGGGGATAAATTTTGTTTACTCTTTTGTATCCAACGTTTTTAGGGTGTTACTTGTGTGGATAGAAAACTTGCTCAACTTTATCTTTTCTTGTCCCTATTGCTTTCAGTCGCAAATATGTTAAGAGCCGTTAATGGTCAACTTAATAGCACATCGTAGAACTTCGTAGAACTAAAACGGTGGTGGCGGAGGTGATCAACACAAACCTGTAGTTTGCTATTCGGGCATACCACGCTAGTACGCGTGTAATGCGCTCAACGCCAATGACATCAATGGCTTGCGTCAAAACTATTGAGACTTTAAGGTGCTTTGTCCTTTTAAATATATCGCCTTCTACCATCACTTACCAATTTATATTTATAAGATTCCAAAGTGTTAAAATTTTGTTAACTAAATATCTCCAAAAAGTACAAAGTAGATATAGCGATAATCAAAAGTTCTCATCCGACAATATTTTATTGGTTGTGTATTTTTATTGTATTTACTAATCATTGTATTTAAGTCCTATCGGGGCAAGAGTTAAGCGCTGAACGTGAATTTGAAAGATCAACTTTCGGTTACGATGTGTTCTATACGCAACCACCACTTCAATCGATTCCTTCATTCACGGCTAAAAAATATGCAATTATATATCTAACGTTACTATATGTTTTTTTAGTCTTTTGGATGTAATTTCAAATAATAGCCTAAAGAAAACTGTTCATTTAGTAATAAAATCATCACTTGCGTGAATATTACTTATGGTCGTATTTATTGTTACTCCCGTGCTAAGTGAATTATGTAGATTGAAAAGAACGCTGTAAAGTATCAGTATTTATTAGTAAAAATGTTTAAAAGTGTCCTACCAGCTGATGTATTTACTCCGCACCGACTGGATACTCCTGTCAGCCGAGTTGTATACACAGTACTGAGATAATCAAACCCGATAAGAGGACACGATCGACACGTCTCATCATTCTTTTAAATCGATCGGCCATTGACAGCCGTCGCTTCTGAATTCACTTATCTCGTACGTCTATTTTAAAAACTTGTTTCTTCTTATTATTCATTAAACATAATCTCGGCATTTACATTTCTAGATAAACAACGTTATCTCCATACTCTGTATATATTATGGCATAATTACATATTTTTATTGCATATGTTAGTTATATGTTGTGATCTTATTCATGTAAGGCTTCTTTTGCCATATTTACTTCATTAAATCAGATCTTCTTTATCTGTTTCACTTTTAGTAGTCGAGGTTGCTTCTTCTTTATAAAAATTTCCTCTGCTTTGTTCTTGCGAGTTTACCCAACCTTTTCTTCTCTTGTGTCCATCGTGTATCATAAGGTACACACTCGTCTCTTTCACTGGCTCCCGACCGGACACCTCCCCTCGGGCTCACTCGAGACCTCGTCCACTCTCGTTGTCCCTAATGAATGACCAGTTAGCAGGCTAACTCGGGCAACTTTGTTAGCCACTTTACTGCGACCCCCGCATGCTGTGTTTTCTAAAGTTTTATAAGTTCGTTTAGGGACATGATAAAGTTGGATTGATGTGCTAATTGTTTGATCATCGTTGCTCAGCCGTTTTATATTGTGTTATTCTGTACTGGAAATAGCTGTTACAATATCTATATAAATGTTGTGTTCTTCTGTCGATATGGTATCGTTAATGATGATTATAAAAGCAACATTAAAATGTTAACCTACAATATTATGACGACCTTTCCTTCAATCGTTTCAAAATCACCAAAACATCATGAAATAGAAAAAATATAATTTATTTTCTTAAAATAGATTCTTTTATAAAATCCTAATTTCCATCCGTTAGTTCGTATTGTAAATATTATAACACTGTTACCTTATCACCCTTGCTTGCTTAGGCAACATAAGCTTTAATATATCCACTGAAGAAATCATTTGCGAATTGATAACTTGTTGTAATATACACGTGATAGACTGAAATTTAAACAATCGTTCTTTGTTCCAGACGGGCAAGATGGGTCTACCCGCCGGGGGCAGCTTGTCCCTGTTCTGTCCCGGGGGGGACCTGGGGCAACCCCCGCCAGCGCACATGGGTATCCCACCACCCTACCAGCTGGACTCTAAACTAGGTGAGTACAAAAAATATACTTAATTCATAAAAAGTTATTTTAATAGGCACAATAAAACTTATTTGTAGCAACAGTTACAATCTATACAATTATGTAATGTAGACATACTGTAAGTAAGCAACAGGTTTAGACAGAAACAATCGTAAAGTTACTTCAACCGGTTGCACTACATAATTAAATTATTTTAATTGCACTGAAAAATTTGAAATGTAGCATTATTATATATAAAGTTTTATTACCCGCTATAATAAATTACGTATCAAGATTGATATCAACATTGTTGAAACTAATCCGAAACACAAATTATACACCGGAAGAATAGCGCTGCTTCTGAGCGGCAGAAATAATTATATTGCCTCAGTAATAAGATCTTAGAAGCGCTTTTTTAAAAGACGTCAAAATTTGTTCTAGTTTTATTGTATTGCAATTAGTGTGTTAATTAAAATGTTGTGCAGTTATTTTATTTTGTCTAGTTATTTTCTAAATGAATAATGTCCGTTCCAGCGGCGGGCCTCGCGAGGACGCCGATGTACCCCTTCCCCGGGGGTACGTACCCTTACCCCATGCTCAGTCCCGAGATGTCGCAAGTTGCTGCTTCGTGGTAAGTTCCATTTTCTTACAGTAAATTAATTAGGAATATTTTATTTAGAGACTATTATTGTACATTAAATTATATTATTGAATTGTGCTCTTTGCCTATCTCGTAAGGAGTCTAACGAGATGATACAATAGTAATAATAAATAATTGAAAAAATTGTTTTGAATGAACTTGCAATTAATTGTCTATGAACAATGACAAAAAATGTTTCATGTTATGATTAATGATGAACATACAAGAAACATGTCAGGTCTGTTAGAGATATTTGGAGTTCAGTTCTCTCTGCCTATCCCATAACGAACATATAATAACATATATTATTAGTTTATTTCTGTTATAATGTTATTTGTGGTACCCAGGCATACTCCGAGCATGTACCCCATATCGTCCGCGGCGAGCGGCTTCCGCAGCCCGTATCCTACCTCGCTGCCAATCAGCACTTCTAGTCTATCGAGGTAAGGCTTTCTTATGGAAGTAAGTAGTAAATATAACTCATGGTAAAAGATAAACATGGTAGACGATTTTATTGGTACTAGTGGTCCAGTAGCGATCGAAATTCGATCGTGAATTATAAAAAAATCAGTTTGAGCGTTGTCTAGGTTCTAAT
>DWDT01003539.1:0-12174 GCA_018245595.1 Microceris scylla | reverse complement strand
CAGATGCGGGCTGCGACAAGCCGAAGACAGGGCGCGATGGCGCTCATTGGCGGAGGCCTATGTCCAGCAGTGGACTGACATAGACTGATGTTGTTGTTGTTACGTGCCTAATTTTGAGGACTTATTTTGACCATGGGGAGGGGCACATTATAAAGCTTATATGTATATTATACAATGTAGGGAGCAAATCATAATATACTTACATAGCAACTGTTATTTTTATACCGTAGACTTAACACGCGAAAAGGTACCTACCTGATAAATCATCATCAAGTCACGGTTATAAGTCATGGTCGTATACGTTTACTTCACCAAAAGCCTCACCAATGCATTGCTACGCCAAATTATAATACATATGTCCTTAATTATGTAACATATTCGCTAATTCATATAATTATCGAACTCTTATTAAACCTTAATTGTAGAACATGTTCTCCAGTTCATTTATCGTACATTCTTATTAAGTATATTATTATTATTATTGTTGTAATTAAAGGTTAATAAAACACCAGCTAGAGAACAAAGTCGCAACGAAACAAGCTTTTCTATCTCAGTTATGTTCATGTTCAACATATCTCCTATCTTAATAATGTTCATGCGACTAATTATTAACATTGCCGTTATAATTGGCGCACGTGTGCCGTCCCCTTAAGCGTTCGTAGATATTATCTTTGGTTATTCGCTAATAGGATTAGGTATATAGGACGAGCGGGGGCCACGTGAATGGATTTGGAGAAAACTTATGTTGCTAATTAAATTGAACTAACATGTCAGTGGTTTTGGCTTGTACCTACTCGTATGTTTTGGTGACTGTTACACTGGTAGCGAATAACTATTGAGGTTTTTATTTAGTAAAAAAATATTATCAAGTCATCAAGTGAAAAACTATATTTGGTGTATAAAAATATTAAACTATGTTTGATGACATAATTATGGACACAGACATGACATACGTACATACTTAATTAGATGACGTAAATACGTAGACATAGATATACATATGTACCTTATTTCTTCGGTTGAAGATAACACTATTCACTCTGAGTATACGGTAGCAAGTATGGTAGTGTGCAATGTACTATAGTGTGCAAAGGTAGTGTGCAGTGTAGTATTTCTCGCTATTCGCAAGTGATATTCTCTTAGACAATCCAACAAGTGTTTTAATTGGGTCGGCTTGTCACAAAATGTGAGGTTTCTTGTGTTATTTCGGACAAATAATTTGTTGTCGAAATGTGGATTATAATTGGATCGTTTGTCAAGATGTCATTACCGATATCGTAGTGGTTTTTAAACTCTAATTGCTGATCCAGGGTTATGTGTGCAATTCCCACTCAGGCTTAATATTTGTGTGATAGGAGTAAGTATCTCTTTCGCACCTGGATGTAAAGTTATCTAAATCATTTAAGTATTTAAGAATGTACATAATATGCACTTTCTGAGTTGTTTGATTGCCATAACATAGGCTCTGTCTAGTTGGGACGTAAAGTAAAAATAATATGAAATAACGAAAACTATATATCGATAAATTTGTGTCTTACAAATTCGTTACTTCGTTATACTATTTAAAAAAAAAACGTAATATCATGCTTGTAATCCCCGAAGGGCTAGGCAGACGAGTGTAGTACACTCCTACATTTCACCAGTTACGTTTACGTCCCATAGAATAGGTGGTGAGCTTATTGGCATACACCGGGCACAGATCCAGACTCCGAGTCACTACTAGAAATTTTAAATTAGAAAAATCCGATGGTACAAGACCCGGAATTTGAAACCACGACCTACCGATCGGCAATCGCACTCGCAACCACTCGACCAACAAGGCAGTCATTACCTCTATAAAGTACAAGTAAAATAAATGAAACCCGTATAAAAGCCGATAACATAACAGGTTAGTGAACATTACAGTATGCTGACATTAAACCCTTATTAAGAGAGTCTGGTTATGATGATAGAAAGGGTTATTCTACGTCTAGTAGAATAACATAAATATTCAGAATGCCTACCGTATGAAACAATAAAAAATACATAGTTCATGTATCAAAAACCAATTCAAAGTTCCCTTGAAATTCACAAACCCAGTGAAACGATATTTTTTTGACTCAACTGTCTATATAAAACATAAAACATCGCAAAAAAGGCCACGCTGTGAGTCTGTTAGTTTTTCAAACTAGGCTTTTCCATACACCCTTTTATTTCATTTTTGGGAGATACCACTGGTTTTTATGTAGTAAAGCTTTTAGGTAGCATAGTGACTGCATTTCGAAGGGTCGCTAATGACATGGAAACATGAGGTGACAGAATAGTCTGAATAGAATGATGTGGATTCATAGACATATCTATGTTAGTAAGAGTATTCTCGAGTACCCGTGAGCATACTTCACTTCACTTCCTCACCGTTAGTTGAGGTACGGTTTAATGATCATAGCTGCATTGTTAAAAGTATTCAAACCATGTTGGGAGTATTTAAAGACTAACATAAAACTAACTCCAGTTACTTTATCATGCGAAATTCATAAGCGATTTATAATATTTGCTGCTTTTTATTAATCATTATGTTAGTTAGTATTAGTAGTTACTGGATGCTTAAGTACTTCGTGATCTTCGATGCCGTGCCGGAAGTTATAGGTTTGATTTTCACTCATGACAATTATGACATTATGAATGCTTATATTTGTACTGTGTCTGGGTGCACCATAACCGATAAATAAATATATATGAAATTGCTTCATATGCACCTATTTATAAATCAGGTGGTCATTTCACGGGCTTTGCGTATTATGAAATCATATTACCATGTGCATTGTCCCGATGAGACGTACATTTTGTATTAAAATTCATTTACGATGTAATTGGTCCTTTACGCTGTTAATTCATTCCATACAATACATTAAAGTGAAACTGTATTACGTAAAAACATTGTGCCTACAATGTCTTGTGAATATTGTAATTTTTCAATATTACATAGACTTGTTTACCATGTGTCCAATAAAAACTATTTTTTTGTAAAATGAAACGCATTAGGTTTGCATATTATCGACACGAAACTAAGATTATATACGTCACCGTTTAAAATTCTCAACATATTCTTAATTTTCATTTCGATACTTTTCAATTTATAAAGCTTGCACTGGGTTATTCGCTGGAAACGATATTTCGCTGTTAACAACTGCGAAGATGAAGAAATTGTTAGTGAACGAGGGGAAAAATCTCAATATTTCCTAGTATTTTTCATTTATTTCCAATTTCCCTCGCTTATGATCCATAGGAATTCGGAGTATTTAATGCTGAACGATCTACGGTTTTATTGAGATGAAAATATTTAATAAAAACGATTTTCTTTCGAACGCTCCACGACTTCACCATTGTACAGAATATGACGGGCTTTAGGGATTTTCGGTCCGTATTTCGTTTCAGACACAGTTCATATTTGCTTGCATCGTAAATAAAAGGATTTCAGTACAATAAATGTTTAGATGAGCTTATAAATAAATAAACCTTTCGCTGATGCGAATAAAGTCGTTATGGAATAACGTTCGCAGATAAGAATCAACGGGTCTTCCAATTACATCGCGTTGCCTTAGAAAAGGTGTATTTCTAGCGATAAAATATGCCGGCAACAGGGACGGTCAAAATTCAAAAAACTCTACAATAAATAAGAAAAATATTTATTAAGTATACACGCAGTTATTTTATATTCTAGTATTTGTTTTACATTTATGACATTATTATATGACTACCACATTGGTTGATTGGTTGCAAAAGGAGACCCATATTCCAACAGTGGAATTATAATGGGTCGATAATTTTTTTTATTTTTCTATTTATATTTATCAAAATATGTAACAGACGGTCTTATCATTTGAAATAATTTTGATAAACCTTAGGTAGATGGCAAGAATGCAATTAATGAGAGAGTAGGGATCTTTAGTTTTGAGAAAAATTAATTACCAAAGTAGCTCAAAGTAGGTGGTCAATGTAAGCCAAAAATTCACCTACAAGTTATACTACAAAAAATCCAAAATAGAAAAATTCGATAGTACTCCAACCGAAAATAGAACCCAGAACCTCTCGATTGGCAGGCGCTTGCAACCACCCGACCAACGAAGCAGTACAAATTTGTAGAAATATACACATATATGAAACAAATATTATCGCTAAGAAACGATCTTTACGAAACAATCTCTGCGTAGAAGTGAGAAATAAAAACAAAAGAATATTACACTAATTTATTCCAAACGAATGATAGTATTTAAAAAAATATATTCAAATACTCATTGTCATCGTTACCCAATGACCTATATCGTTCATTAAACATGTAAAGAACCTTTATTCATCTCCCTCCCCTCCATCCTTCAATAGGATATTCCTCATCCTGCGACATCATTGTTTCTTTTTCCAAATTTAATTTCCGATGAACAAAGGTACAATGGGATTCGAAATGTCGCCAGTCAATCAATCGCCCACACATTAGGAGGGGAGTAGAGACTTTTGTACCGTACGGCTGCTACTTCAATCAAAGTGTGAATTGTGCCTTATTCTGTCAAGTAAACCTATATAAAGTATGAATAACGCACGGCTTACCAAACTTTCGTTTTACACACCGTTAACAGAAATAATTGATCGTATATTTTTTTAATGTGAAAATCGAGACGAACAGGACAACGGAAGAAATAGGACAGAATAACCTATCTGTAAATATTTGTCTTAGAGACTTCTAAATAATTTCTTATCCAGGCTAAACCTGCTTTCATTTTATTCCAATTATGAACTATACTACCGTACCCATTGAGTGTAATGGCTTTATTATCGGTGGGTTTATAGCTACTCACATCGTATTGCGGGTCGGATGTCGGTCAGTCGTAGAGCGTTTCAGTCGTATATTAGCCGTGAGTTGTAAATATCAAGTTGCGCGCCAACTGACGAAAAATTTCCCGGAGAATTTGCTTTGTCATGTCAGATGTCAAATTATGTTTAAAACTTCTACGTGAACGCTTTTTACTCGACCGTCTATAGTGTAAGAAATAGCGATTTGCTTCCCTTTGCAGGCCTCGTAAGCCAACGTGAATGAGATTTATATGTGAATTATAAATATCTCATTATTCTAATCAATTCACATGATTAAAATATATTCTAAACAAAAGACCATGATTTATCCTCATCATTGGCGTTAAAAATACGATTTGGTATTGTTGAAAAATTCGCTAATTTTTTTCTGTCACTGTCAAACGTATACTTAAAATACCAATTCTAGAGTGGCTTTCCTGAGGAGTTTAATCTTAATCCACAGAAACGCCAGCACATCCGTACTTTATCTCGAACAGTACTGCTATACCAAAACACAGGATGATCGCGAACTATGATATATTAAATGAATTAAGACCCGTCGGATCGATGATCACTAGCATGTAAGTTTTTATTACGATTATATACGTTATAGGGGTTTTATTTCACTGATTACCAGAGATTGTAAATGAAATTTCTGGTAAGGTTTGAACGTTCTTATAAGATTCAATAACTTAACTTTAGTATGGTTCTAAATTATCAATTAAGTTAACATAAGAGATTGAGAAATAAGATTAATTATGTGCGTTTTAAGACTTAGTTTATTTACATAATTTAAATAAACATTATTTTCATAATTTTTCTTCTAATTAAGTAATCAAATTAAAAATACTACACATAATTAAAGATGGTTTTATTTAAATCAAGTCGTTATCAGTGTAAACGCTAAAATCTCTTCACTCGCACTCCAAACACAAACTTAGGAGGAGTGCACACAATAAGCACGGGAGGTGTTGCTCACGCCTCGCTGAGGGAGTCGGGGTAACTGGGCGCCTTTGATAATTTATTATTGAAACCTCGCCTTTATTCTTTTCTTTTGTAATATTGTCTCCACTCGTAGCTTATTTGTTCCCGTGTAATTTGTTTCAAAATTTTCTTACCTCTCCCGCCTCGTATCTCTCTCTTGCTTTATCATTTTGATAACGTTTATTAAGAAGAGATATTGTGTCTATGATCATCGGTAATGTTTCTGTTGCACTGTTACGGTCCTTTTGTGGCATCAAAGATCTGGACCTTTAATATACGCTACAGGCACAGCACTCGTGTGGCTGATGGTGGCTAAGTTGCATTGAGAGCCGCCCCTTCTGTCAATAATAGTTATAGATGTCGCTAGTGGCTTGATTGCGGTGACAATTACTGTCAAACTGATTTAACGTAAGCGCTAGACCTATTAAGCTTCGTTATGAACGGAATGTGCATAATACGCCTAGGTAATTACTATTTTTTACAATTATTTCAAAATAAAATATACCTACTATTAAATTAGTTAGCATTAATATTAAAAAAAAACTATTTATCAATGATTTGTTATATGTTTATGATTTTGAAATGATATGTCGTATGGGACTAATTTGTCCCAATGTAATGGCAATAGGTTCACCACCTATTCCATATTGGGACGTAAACGTAACCGGTAAAACGTGGGAGTGTTCTGCATTCCTCTGCCTACCTCTTCGGGGATTACAAGCGTGAAGTTACGTTACCTTTATAAAAATGAAATATAATTAATTATGTCAATGTTTTATATTAAAGCATATTGTTATTATCGTAGAAAAATTCATGTTTCGAAG
This sequence comes from Microceris scylla, assembly GCA_018245595.1. Taxonomy (NCBI): domain Eukaryota; kingdom Metazoa; phylum Arthropoda; class Insecta; order Lepidoptera; family Hesperiidae; genus Microceris; species Microceris scylla. The sequence goes on along the minus strand of DWDT01003539.1, from coordinate 5,542 downwards.
AAAATACGTACCAAAATTTTCAAATAAAATCACTATATTCTGGTCCTAAGCATTAAAACTATATTTAGATAAATATTTATTTATATTTGGCATTTTAAAAACCTTTTTATTGTAGATGTTAAATTACACTATTAGGAGTGTTATAGGTACTTTCCTCTGGGTATCCCTTCGTGGATAACAGGCGCGACGTTACTTGTAATTGTATCTAACAGAATTATAAAATAAAGCTATAGAAATATTGTAAACTACCTAGGTAAATTTTCAACATGATGTATTTTGTATTACAAATGTTATGTCAAAATGAAATTTAAAAAATGTTGGAAATGGTTGGTCTGAAGTTTATCAAATGCCAAGTCTACTATACATTGTTAAAACGATCTTTAAACACTTTGTTTACATTGTAGCCTATAGCCACAATTACTTTAAAACAGCAGTAATTATAGCCACAATTACTTTAAAACAGCAGTGACTCATTTATTTTGTTGATTGAAGTAAAAACGCACCCCTTTTTACGAAAATTGCGCAGACGGAGGAGTATGAAATATGGCACACTTATAGTTTATATACAGAAGGAGTGCAGAATGCTAATATTTTTTCAACATAATGCATAAAAAATACATTAAATCAATTCAAAAAAACATTATACACACTATCATAAAATTGACACACACGAACATAGGTATCCTCTTTCGTTTATGGTTAAAGTCTGTGGTCAAATTAAGAATAGATTAATATTTTTATCTTTAATATTTAATGTATGTATAATATATATTGCAAATACCTTAAATTTAACTACATAAACCATTCATTATTTACGTTCCTATTGTCAATGTGAGACATGAGACGGCCACTACTACTCGTTTGCGCCCTAGTCTATAAAAAAAAAAAAATTTAATACCTTGAACTCACGTAGATCTCAAAATAAATAAAACGTATAATTTTTAACAGCTGCTTTGGCGAATGGTGCCTCCATCATCAGTTTTATTTACATTTTGTAATCGTTTGCGATTACGAAAATAGAACCATCTTATTTCGAGGGGTTTGTATACAATAGTTTGAAAACTGTTATTCATCGCTGGTTCGTGTCTGTATTTCTCGAAAATGTGTAAAGATTTTGGTTAAACAATGACGATAGCATGCTCTATCTGATTTCCACGGCGCATTGGCAGGCGTCCAAGCGTGTTGCCACGCCACGCCGCCCGCCCAAACAACCGACCTCATGTTATGCTTCTGTACACTAACAAAACAATTTTAATGGCTGTACTTTTTATCGTAATTTCACAATGAATAATATTTGGCATGTAACGCCGAATTATGTATAAGAAAATCCGAATTCCAATGGAAATTTTCCAGGAATGTTACAGCAGCTATCAACGTTGAAATGCAATGATAATAATTGTAATCGAACTAAAAACATCACATGATAAAATCAAGTTTATTTTCTAGCAACGCATAATAAGTTTGTAAAAATACAAAACGATGCAACTATGTAAATTTAAATTTGTATACATAATTTTTCTCGATACGTATTCCAGGAGTACCTAAGAAATAAACGAACTCATATTTTACGATGTCGTATTTTCTTTACTTTCACAAACTCACCAGACTCGCGGTGTAATTGTAATTAAATCCTACAGACGGGCAGATGTGTTTTTTTAAAAAGGTAACAGTGTTTTTCTGTCGTCACTGTCATTATGGGTTTGACAGCGGTTGCTATTGTCGTTTCCATGAGCTTGACTGCGCTGGCTCGTTTAGTCGTTAATGTGACGTCTTTTTTTTCTACGTCTACAGATTATTATGAAGCTATGACTTATTTTGTAGGAACTACGCAGTTTTGGGATCATCGTAACATATTAATAATACAACCTTATAATTGTATTAGTTTTAAATGTTGATCAATTAGGTTGCAACATTAGTTATTTTATAAATAAATGTCTAGTTACATGTTAATAACAGCGAATTATTTTTTTTTACAATGTTACAATAACAATATTGAAATAAACAAATTGTATAGATTGTTTAGTGTACAAAATTGAATTAAAATTGTACTTCTCTTATTTTTATTTTCTATTCACTTATTTAAATTTGTGATACGAATAGCAATTGAAACATTAATGGCATCGCATAAATGTTAAGAAGTGCATTTCATATGTAACTGTAAAAAGAACTCAATTTTATGTGCATATTTACGTTTCAAGTTGTAAGTTTTTTCAAGAGACACGCCCTGTGTGACTCGCTTTAAGAAGTATTTCGGGATGGCTAATTAAACCCACACGCGATTTTGGAAGAACGAATTTATTATACGGAGCCCGTGTCTGTTAAATTTATGAAGTCAGCCTCTATTGTGTTATTGGCTCGCCGCCAAATACTGAGATTGCGATTTTTCTTGTGTAAACATTCAAAATATTATTTTACCTAAATAAAAAAATAAATCGAGACTTGATAACATTCTTTAATCTATTAATGTGGGCCATCACTTACCGGCAATTTGTTCTGGCGGGAGCTCATCAGCCTGCAACAGATAAAATATGTTTAAAGGGTTTTTCATTATCATAAATCATATAATACCGTCCTAAGTTTGCGATGAAATATTGATAAATGCAATTATGTGGCGTAATACCACTATAAATTATTTGGCACATTGCCATTGGAAAATGTTATATTCTATCATATCAAGCGTATTTGAGTGGCATATTCCATACTATCGCAAACTTATGAAAGTATGATTTATGAATTTCTTGAAATAATTGTGGAGATTCTGTGTAAATGTCATTTCATATTTTCGCTGAATCAATATTTATCGATAATGATGATGAATGTTTATCGTACGGGTATATTAAATGTAAAGAACTAAAATTAATTACTTGACAACATAAGATGACACATAATGTCGATCGATCTATTCATGACTGATCATTGTGGTCATGCCAAAGGTAATAATTGGTTGAGTAGTAAAAAAATCTTAATCATGCTGTATCAAATAACTGAACAGGCTTGAAGAAACATAATGGTATATAATTCCACTTGCTACGTACGCTTATCTAATATTATCACATCTCCCAGGAATATGTAGGTCATAAAGGCAAGTTTACCGTAGTTCAACATCCGTTAAGCGTAATAAATTTATTTTACGTGCAATTGAAACTAAAATAGATTCTTTGGAGCTGCGTGCTCTGGATCACGCCTGAGTGTCTTTATACGATATTTCGTAATTATTTTTGCTTGTGTGCTCTAGGAATAGAGAGAAATTAATGCTGGATCTAACTGATATGTGGACAACAGTTTGAAGTATCCGCGTAAACGACTAACGTCGGATCTGTCCATTGAGCGTGACAAGTTATTTCGTACAAATGTCTACAATTCTTGAATCTTCTCAAGTAAATCTTACGAACAGCTAAAGTAAGTGTTAATTTCGTCAAATATTTTAAATACTAGGCCCCTTTTTCCAATTTGTACTATTATTAATTTTCCATGAGTATATTGTATGTTTATTATGTATAATTTTTATGACGCATTGTGAATACTTATTATTGAGATATATTTACTCACTAAAAACTTTTTGTTATTTTGATTGTCTTTAGAATTCACCCGTCAATTGCTCTGCATTACACTTCATTATTTTTTATTTTCAGCTGTAACGGTTGTATAACGTCAAAAATAAAAAAAATGCCATCAAAGACTTATTTTAAATTCAAATATTCACATATATCTAATTTAAGAAAAGGTAAAGATTACTTTTCTTATTGATTGTAAGTTTGACGAAAATATCTTTCCAAAAAATTCTGTAAAATTATTTAAGTGAAATTAATTATTGAGAGTAAAAAAAAACAAGTTCTAAATTCGCTTGTAAATAATTGTTTTGAACCCGTGTAAATGTCAGTTAAATCCAAATTAATTTGTTGCTCTTTTTGTTCCATAATTAATCATAGTGTAACTTAAATAACTGTAAAAAGTGTTAATGTACTTTGCTGTAAAAAATTAAGAACACGTGTATGTTATATGCTTGGACATGAAGCACATTAATTTTACAAAACTTGATATGATCAGTACTATTTTGTCACGCCATATTAGAACTTCGTTGTAACTTTTTTTTATAAAAATTAATGTTCGTATTTTTATAATATTTTTTTTGCACTTAAAAAGCATTAATACACCTACCCAATCTTCTGTGTCCAGAACCATGTTGGAAGTCACTAGCTAGCACTTTGAGACGCACAACACGACTGACCGCGATTCTGCTGCTTCCAGCGTTCAGGGTTATTTTCTGCTGCTTTACGAGTATGGCCTCTTCGATACTTTCATATAAAATACCGGGCGGTGCGGGGGCGACGGGGACCCGGCGGCCTCTTCAAGTCCTCCTCGGTTTCCTTCGCTCGATCCGACCAATGGCGTGAGCCTCAAACGGCAGGATGCTAACGTATTTTTAGTCGAAAACGTGGTCAGGAAAAACGTAAACAAGCGGGTCGCCGCGCCCGATGTGTAATCATAATGCGCCGCCGCCATGCTCTTGAATTTGGCTTTTACTGCACGAATCATTACATTTAATAAAGTTGTTTGCCATGTAGCTGTTTAGCACGAGACTCATTATTACGGTTTACATTTCTTTTGACGACTACCTAATGCGTGTAGTTGAACTGTTAGAAAGTGTACATTTCTAGCCCGTTCCAGAAAATGTAACATTGAACGTTTGAAGTACCTAAAGTTTACATCTGTATCTAATACCTGTAAATTATTGTGGGTATAGCTTTAGCTAATTTTGTAAGTTAATACAAACGTCGATGGTGTATAGACACATTACGCGAATTATGAAACTTATAAACATAGTGGATTTAGGAACCAGATAATTGGTAGTGGCATACCAACTTTGTTTAATGTTCAAAGGGAATTTTTATTGAACTGATAAAATAATATTCTCAGTGGTAATGTTTTATTCTCGAACGTTTTTCTATTTAAATTTTCGAGTTTATTTTTATAACTCCAATTTTGAAAAACACTAGGCGGGTAAATTAAACTTTCAGAATAAATTTGCAAATAAATTGAGACTTTAACGTTACGCCTGTTATTCCCGAAGAGATGGGCAGAGAAAACGAGTCCAGCCCCACTTTTTACCAGTAACATTTACGTCCCCCTATGGAATAAATGGTGAGCCTATTGCCGTGCTTGGTACATCGAATCCAGACTCCATACCAACACTAGAAATTTCAAAATAGAAATGTATAATGGGTGTGGTATCTACACGAGTGTCGAACCTAGGACCTCTCGATCGGTACTCGTAATCATCGAACTAACGAGACAGTAAAAAAATTATTTGACTTAATGCAATAAGGCGTCATACGAATCCTTAACGGTTTCAAGACCACTTCTGCGTATTCAGCCAGCTTAGAAATAATCGATGTTCCGTGGAACTGTGTTCCTTTGTTTTAACGTATCCCTGTCATCATCCTCCCGGTCGTCTCTCTCGCCTCACATATCGCACCACTCATCAAATAATTTTTTTTTTTTTTCTACCCATTACAATTCCACTGCTGGAATACGGGTCTCC
>DWDT01003538.1:0-12175 GCA_018245595.1 Microceris scylla | reverse complement strand
TGCTTCGTTGGTCAAGTGATTGCAAGCGCGACTACTGATCGAGAGGTCCTCAGTTCGATTCCCAGGTCGGGCAAGGTAGTAATGGATTTTCTAACACATATTTTCTAGTAGTGACTCGTCTGGATGTGTACCTGGTGTAAAATAAGAGGCTCACTCTCTATTCCATAGTAGGACGTTAATATAACTGATGAAGTACTTTACTATTCTACCACCCTAGTCGGAGGATTACAGGCGTGAATTTGCCTTTTTTCATTATTTCATTTTATGTCTTTTGTTTAACAGTTTTCGTCATTTATTTTAACATGTTATGTATAGATCACTTAAAAGATAATTATTTCTTTAAAGCATCCTAAATTTTGCAACCCTACTAGACTTAGACTATATTATTTAATGAAGTGATTCATGTTATACACCCTATATATATCACCTCACATTGACTGCGTATGTTAGCAACTTTCTTTACGTTCGCTCAATTTAAGTTGTATATAAAACTTGAAACGTAAAACGTAAACTTTTCGGTAATCTTAAATTAACTTCTGCCGTCGATCCATTTATTGTAACAATCCACGCAAGTCAATTTTTTATATTAACTTTGTGTAACTTTCATATTAAACCTGAAGCGTCAAACGTAAACGTACATAAATGTTTTAGTAATGTAAAATAAACTTCCTTTTCGCACGCTGTTTCGCGAGACCCACGGTAAAACCAACCCTGTGTTGAGGGACGTTATCACGTCCCTGCGTCCCAGGAGGGGAGGGCCGGTCGGAGGGCGACAGCTCCGACTAATGATGCTAGGTTACAGCTATTTTTCTATCTCCCACTGTCAGGGAGTGATGGTATTATTACTCATAGAGCGGTCTCTTCTCAATCGTGGTTTTTATATATGTATAGTATATCTAGCCTGTTAGTTATAACATGATGCGTGGTTTTAAGGACACATTGTTGTAAAATGTAAAATTACTTTGTAAAAGCCACAAAGTAAAAACGTAAATTTCCCTTAAGCGGATGATGCTCTTACTTTAAAATTACGTTATGTGTAGTGGGGGTGGTAATTATGATGTTACGTATTTTTTCTTCTTATTTTCCTTCTCTTTTCTATTTTGTAGTTCTTTAAGCTGGATGCAATAAGCCAAGGACTAGGTGCGATAGTACTCATTAGAGGCGGCTATCCGGTGCAGCAGTGGACTGACTGGACTGCATAGGCTGATGACCATGACCTACTTTTTTATTTACAGGAGGGAGTAAAATGTATTGCATATTCCCAAACATTTTGCATTTGGCCTGTAGGAATAAAGTTTGTCTTTATTTTTATGATTAATATAATGCCTTCTTCAATGTGTAAAAACTCTCAAAGGTCGGACTGCATAAGACTGCGTCATTTAGAACGATTCATATTCATTAGTGTTTTATTTGTTTTCTAATTACGTTTTCTATACTTTGCTGGTACTTTCTCTTTTAGTTTAAAAGGCAATGCAAACAGGCAGCCGGCCCACTTGATGGTAAGTGGTCACCGTCTCCTATCCCTCCTCTCAATGTGAAAGGAGACCCATATTCCAACAGTGGACTTATGATGGGTCGATTATTATTATTATATTTCTGTGTAAGCGTGCATGTTTTTACATTTATTCCTTATAATTGTTGTGAATTGGAAGACGAATAATATAATTACAATGGGAAAAGTTCTTAATTGTTCTAAAAGCTTTTATATTCAAATCACTCAAAAGATATTAGTTACAACAACATTATAAGACGTAAACACAGAGGAACGTTAAATTTCGATGAACAAAGTGTACAAAGTGATGGCAATCGTTAAATCATTTATGTCGTTAGTAAAAATGACAAAAGTAAAGTTGATTAGGAAGGCGACTGGATTTATTTTTATACAGAGGGCGGAATACGTAATGAACTTGTTAATTAAAACTGAGTGATCAACGTCGAATATAAAAGCTGCTATAAAGATGCACAGTTATCAAGACCTCGGGCGGAATGCGATAAGGCTGTGTACAATTACAGCGTTAAATTTAACGGAGCCAAGGAAGTAATGACGAGACTCGATGGTGATTTTGTTAGCAGTGCGGCCTGCGTCAACCGCTGGTAAATTTTGTTAAGAAACACGATAAACTGTATGAAGCATATAAGACTAATTGTGGCTTTAACTGGTACTGGAGCATACACATATTTAGCTTGATTCATTATTGCTGACGCAGAGGTCCTGGGTTTGAACCCGGGTCAGGTACTATTGGATTTTCGAACGTAGATTTTTTGGTGGAAATTTCTAGCAGTGGCTCGGAGTTTAGATCTATGCCCGGCGTATGGCTATAGGCTCACCACCTACCCCATTAGACGAAAAACGTTACTGGCGAAACTTGGGAGGGTACTACACTCCTCTGCCTACCCCTTCGATGATTACAGGTGAGGCGTTACATTAAACGATGAATTAAGTCAAAATGTATCAGACATTGACGCATTAACGCAAGACGCAAGCCGCAACGTCTAGCAATTTCCCCAAGACACGACCCACTGTCCGTTATAGGCTATAAAATAACTGGAATTATAAAATTTAGTGCAAATTGTAAGTTTATTCCTTCCCCCTTTGGCGGTACTACCGAACTACCTGACACACGGTTATTTTGCAATTCCGCGATCTTTTCTTTGGTTTTAATATGCCATTTGATTTTTCATAGACAAAACGATCTATGAAGATCTATTGGCATTTTTTATAAGATCTCTATATAAGTATTGATACCCATTGAAAAATGTAGAATAAATTAAATAAAGAACTTTTTGATACAAATTGCAAAACAAAAACACAGAGCATCCAAAAAATATATAAGTAGTAGTAATGTAGAAAATGATGGTAAAGTTAAAAACCTTTTATTAAATTATACCTATACAAGGCCGAAAAATCAACACCGAGAGCAACACAAAAAAACTATCAAATGACGAATCGACTAATACCGACAAAGGTACAACAGGATACAATACTGGTAAACAATGTTGGTTCAAATAACAAAGCAGCAGTATGTACACATTAAAGGCACATAACTGTACGGCAATCAAAGCGATTGGATCTAAGTCAATATTTGCCCGGAGATAACAAACGGTTGAAAATTTCACAGTTTACTGTTGACTGGATAAACGCAGCTTCTCTCGCTTTAACATAACTAGCTTTGGAAGATAACAAATAGAATAGACTCCGTTTTATAGCAGTAAACTTAACAACAAAAGTTCACGCAACAGTAAGAGTAAAATATTAAGCCACAAGGAATTTATGGATTTAGAATTATGGAAATTTTCTTCTATGTATAATATGTACTTTGCTGTTTTAGGTTGCAAAAATTTCGATGTGTACTTTGATATTGAAGCCTATTTTTAGACTATATCAACCAAATATACGAAGGGTAAGACATATACAAATTTGTAATTATAATTTTCAATACAATCAATTCGAGATAACAGTTTGTTGTTAAGTTCTAGAAAATACTCTTAGAACTGACAGTACTATCAAGATCGGACTTATCTGATACATTGGAAGCTGCAAGGACTGTAATAACGAGGGCGACAGATATCGCCGTCTGAGATAACGGCGATAAAATTCATTCCTCATTGCTATTACCATAATATTACGGGGCTTGTTAAACTCACTTTTAGATCAAAGTTATGCTAACCGAAAAATCGTTGGACTGAAATTATTTATATAAGAAATATAAACCGACGTTCGGGCACCGATTACCTACGCTAAACAGAATTTTTGTGAGATATTTCAGTATTTCCTGAACTTCTGAGAAATCGTTTTTACTGAATTAAGACATTTTATGTAATTAAGACGGGCGAGTCACAAGCCGATTCACAATTCTTGGCGTCCAACATTTTTGTTCGAGATACCGTATTGATCCCTCTCAGACAGGTTGGCACGTAATGACTTTTTTCGAACATCTCGGTTTGTCAGCTCCCATATCAAAGCTCGGGTAAGTAGGGTTCTCGTGAAAGAAAGACCTTCGTCAAGAGGGGCCTCTCTCGACGTTGCCTTTTCAATTGGATCTGCAGACGATGATCAGACCGATATTAAGTCTCTAGTGTCCGCTGATTTGCATGAAACTTATTAAAAAATGTGGTTTTATAGGGGTAACGGCCTCGGGTGACTCAATCGACCCAAATATGGAAACTGCATAAATTATATCAGTCCGTGAACGGGAAAACGATGAACGTGCAAATATCTATCATAATAAATCAATATAAATTAATAAGATTACGTACATATTTATCAGTTCCTTTTCTCTTTCGTTCAAACTCGTAAGATGTATATTTTATCGCTGTCAGTACTATCTTTACAGATTTAATAGGTCCTATAAATTTAATTTAATTAATATGTCCTCAAGCAAATCGCTAATATCATTTCCATAACATCGAAACGTGTTCCACGTGCAGCATTCTATTTAGAATATGTTTTATTAGGCGTCCTTATAATATAATCTTAATTACAATTTATTAATATGTGAAAGTTATATTTCATTCTGAAGGCATAATTAAATTTCTAAATGTGTATTTATATTGTGATAATTAAAATTTAACCACACCACTGACAAGCTTAGCTAAACATCATCATTATCATCATCATCATCAGCGTATCTCAGTCCACTGCTGGACAAAGGCCTCCCCCAATGAGCGCCATCGCGCCCTGTCCTCGGCTTGTCGCAAACGGCATCTGCCTGCAGCCTTTTTAGTTAAATATGTCTACATGTTTTTATACGATTCACGTGTAACAAAAAAACGTGTAAAAAATAACAAATAAAATTCCTTTAAAAATATAACAATACATGTATAACAAGAGGACGAATCACTTTGTGTTACTCGTACCACTCATAATGCTTGATGTAAGATGTAAAAAAATATGTTCTGACGCCAGTATTATCAAACGTAGGCACTTACGTTGACTTTGCCGTTTTCGTCTTTATAGTTAGATATAATAATAAGGTACAAGAGTTTAAGCATTGCAAGCCGTAAAACACCAGCTCATCATGCGTCCTAACGTTGAGCTTCGGGGACTAGAACCGACTAATAAATGAGGCTGAGTAAAATGAATCCGGTTCTATGAAGATGTATCAGAGTATTTCAATCCTAACTTCACGCCTGTAATCCCCGAAGAGGTATGCAAGAAATGTAATACTCACACGTTTCATCAGTTGCATTTACATCCCAATATGAAATAGGCCTTAACCCGCTCAGTATGAGAGGAGACCCATATTCCAACAGTGGAATTATAATGGGTCGATTATTATGAAATAGGCGGTGAAGTAAGAGAAGTATTTCAATTGCATACTAACTTTATGAATGTCCGATCAACTAAATTTATTCTAATGTGATGCCAAGATAGCTTATATTCCGGTAAATTACACAAGATACATACTATATTTTTTCATATCAACCCATAATGAACCAAAATACAGCTGCAATTATAATTATATTTATACTTCTTTTATACTTTAAATATAACCGGTTTCGATTATGTAATGAATAGTGCGTATTTTTGATGATTAGTGTATATCTCATTGTTTTTGTGATTGTATTATTATTATTATTATTTTTTAATTTATTTATGTACACACAGTACATAGATACACACAGTACATAGCAGAGAACAAAGAGATATACACAAAGCAGTTGTACAAAGATTCTACTGAGTAAATTTAAATAATTTACTCAGTAGAATCCCAAGCCAGACTGGATTTGTCCAGCAGAGAACCTTCAAACGACCTTTGGAGGCTTTATTATTTAAGCATAAGAATGATTATAAGTCTCGCACTACATAATATATATACCAACATAAATATGAGCAATCGTATAGGATTTACTGCCTCGTTGGTCGAGTGATTGCAAACCGCGACTCCTGATTAGAGGAGGTCTTGGGGTCGAATCTCGGATCAGGTACTATTGTATTTTTTAACTTAGAGTAGTAGTAGTAACTTCCAGTAGAAATTTTCAGTAGTGTTACTACACAACTACAGTAGCACCACCTATTCCATGGTGGAACTTAAACGTAACTGGTAAAACGTGGGAGTGAACTACACTCCTCTGCCAACCCCTTCGAGGATTACAGGCGTAATAATACGTGATTACACGGTTTCTACTTTTTTTCTTTTATACAGGATAAGCCGTGTCTAGCACCAGGTGATCTGTGGCTTACCGTAAATTTAAAAGCCTGCGTTACCCCTAGGCCACCCCTCCATTATCATAAAATTACGCGGTTTCAGTTTCTTTTGATGTGTCGTAAAAAATGAAAATACATGCGCACACACTCAAGGGCGGGGGGTGTGTGTAAATAATTAAATTTTTATTCCGCGGGTGACCCTTTTGCATATTGATTTGAGGTTTGTTTCAGCGGAATTCATTATCGTTTATAAAATCGCGTAGAGAACAGAATAGATTCGTACATGACGCATGATTTTCAATAATAATAATGTCTTTATTTACTCCACAATAATTTACATTACAATGTCGCGAGAGCCTCATTTTAAGCATATCTAAGCCTGTATTAGAAGGCTTCACTCATCCTTAAGTTATCTATTAAACTAATAATAAAATTTCTACTACTGGTATATGTGTGTGGCTGTGTATAAAATAATTTTATCTAATTCTTTATTACAGTCTTTTATAAGTTTCAGTCTATCTATTATCGCCTACACAAAATTATGAGACCATTTGTCATGGTTCATCGGATAGAGATCTCCAGAGCCTCCCTGTAATCGATGGAGGCTCAGTTGATCCTATTTTATTGATAACTCACTCACTATTCCGCTTTGTGAAGATCATAAGATATTTATTGGTTTAAATAAGTTATTTTTGTATATATTTCTACGTTATATAAATTTTTAATATTTATACGTACGTAAATAATATTCCACTTGTAATCCTCGAAGGGATAGGCAGAGGAGTGTAGTACACTCCCACATTTCACCAGTTGCGTTTCCGTCCCATGGGATAGGTGGTGAGCCTATTGCCATACCACGGACACAGACCCAGACTCCGAGTCACTACAAGATATTCTGAAATAGAAAAATCCAATAGCACCCGACCCGGTATGTGAACTCAGGTCCTCCCGATCGGCAGTCGCGCTTATAACTATTGGACATAACATAACACATAACATTTCTGCTTTAATTATCAACCATTTTATCGTTCCACTATAAGACATCAGTCTCCTCTCAGAACAACAAAAGATAAGGTCACAGTCTACCACGCTGGCCCAGTTCAGCTGGCAGTGAACTGGGCCAGCGTGTGTGGGAATATTGTGGAGAACTCTGGAGTGTAAAAAGCATTATGTTACAAGTCACAGTGTTCTGATTAATACTGTTATTATTACTTCAATAATATAAATACGTTTTAACAAGAATACGTTACTGAAACTGGTGAATAAAACTTTGATTTTAGAATATTACAAATAAAAGAAACATATTTATCTCTCACGAAATATCTACGAAAATATGTAACATTTATCAAACCCTTATAAAAAATGTTACAAGCACGGCGTTTAAACTTCAGCTTAAAGACTTGTTTACCCAAAACTCGAACTCCCACATTTCTACTGTTTACTTTGCAAATAATAATTTTGATTCTATAAGCGTTACCGGTTTATTTTTTCACAGTATAATGTTTGATATGATATACATAGTCATGTTGATATGAGGCTAACGAGTTAAGATTTTATTTATTATGACAAACAATATCATAATATATATGAATAGCCATATCATAAATAATACCAAGAACAAGCAAAGTGCAAGCACAATTACCGTTGTCGATTATGAAGACAAATATAAATTAATCACAGAATCAATTATATATTCAATCACAGATTCAATCATAATTCAATCACCGATTCATCATAATTCAATCACAGATTCAATCACAGATTCAATCATAATTCAATCACAGATTCAATCACTGTCAAGTACAGATCGTGTTAATTATTGAAGCTTACCTCGAAAAGAACTATAGGAATAAGACTGTCAGTATCATCGAATCGTATATATTCGCATCGAAACAGTTGATAGTGTCATTTAGGAACGGGGTGCACTTTATAAGATTTACAAGATATCAGTGCCTATATAATAACCAATCACTATTGTTCACTAATGAAATGGTCACCTACTCCAATTTTGACCATATGAACACCGTGCTACCAAACAAGTTACTGTATACTATGTTTGATTATGTGCCAATATTGTTCATTTGTTGTATCGTGGTGATGTCAGTGAGAGGGGAACGGTTGAGTATATCGATTTATCCATTACAGTGACACAGTTTGGCTTGAGTAAATTTAGTTACACGTTAAGCACAAAGCATGCTTATGATTTATGTGGATAATACAATTTTCGGTTTTCTGTTTAATTTTTTTTAACTCTAATTTATTCTCATTACCATCACTACGATCGTCAGCGCATTTTTTTTGTTTTTAATGGTCTTTTCTGTTTTTAATTTTCTGTTTTTAATGAAGTCTTGTGTTTTAAAAACCTAAACTTACCCACATAAAAAAACTTAATCACTACTTCATACAATATATTGTAACATTCCATTCATATCTTTAAAACCAAGGATACTAACAATATTTGCGTTGTTGTCATGTTAGACTAGCATTTAAGCAACACATTGCTATAATATAAATCGTATAAGATCCGTATCACAACTTTCCCAAGCCTACCCACGATTAATAATAAAGATATTGCGGCAAATACCCACACTAATTTTCACGAACAAATATACCAACAGTATGAGTTAAAATTCATCCCGACAATTATCAAGAGGCCCAATCTAACTGAAGCGTTATCAAAATGTTATATCTCGCAGAGAAGTTAATAGCTCATATTAGACACTACGGCCATTGTACTAACCACTTTACTGCCACACAGTATCAACGCGATGTTATCCTCGCGGAGTTGGAACCTTTTCACATTGAAGGCCCCGATTAGTATCGTTAAACAGATAAGGTTCTAATGTTATGGAGGACTGGGGTCGGTTGGTCCGTTCGCGAAATAAGTCAGAGCGATAGTTCGTCGGCACGCCTTAACTTGAATTATCCGGTCCTCTGTTTAAAGATAGTTTGTTATCGTCCACAATGTTCGTGATTAATGCATTTGTTACGTGACAATGGGATAAACCATCCATGGTGTAACCCGAAAATGCTCATTAAATGGATGGATATTTTATTAAAATGCTGAAATAAGTATTAATCGTTATCATTAATTCTTCTATCATTCCACTGTTGGACGTGGATTGCCTCTCCTGAAAATGAGGTGTACTGAAAAATTCTTTTTAAAATTATTTGACATTCCTTATTTACTTGCGCGCTTGCCGCTAAAGCTTTTTAAATTATTAACATAGCATGTACTTCTTTTTTCCAGTTGCACTCGCTCTTTCGTTGAAATGAAAGATTTTCTGTAAAAAGTATTTTACATCTTGACCTCGTTAATAAACGACTAGCGCAGCATAATTTTTTATATTTCTATTTACATGAGGAATATTTTTTATATTCGTATTAACAATGAATGAAAATTAATATTAATCAGCAATATAACGACATAAAAATGTTGACTAATTTATTTTTGAGCCAGTGATCCTTAAATAAAGTTAACTAATTTTAAACAAACAGCTCATATGGACGTTAAAACCATTATAAAATACTATTTAAGTTAAACATATACTTTTTACGCTGACAACAAGCGGAAAATGTTTGACTAACAACAAGCCCATCGCCATAAAACTCCAAATATAAATAAATGTAAACTGAATGCAATTTGAACTTATAACTTTATATTTTTAATTCTTAACACATTTTTTTCTTGCTTTAAATTATTAAATACATCTTCTAATCAAACAATCTTTCCAATCAATAATCCATGGTGACTTTAGAAGATGAACCGGAGACTGAGTTCGCTTCCCACCATGGACAAATATTCAATTCTACCTAAATTGGGATTGTATGGCCCAGTATGATATGTTTCCAGATATCACTATTACTAAAATCAAGACAAAACATTAGCAGGTTTTTTAAGGTGCTCGAAGTGTGGATTTGTGCCCGATGTATGGCAATACACTTACCCCTTATTCCCTATGACATGGAAGATAGCTAGTGAAAAGTGAGAATACTTCACTCCTTTGACTCCTACCTCTAGTATGAAATACAATCATGATGGTGCTATGTTCATATCAGAGTCAAAGTTACGATCATTTTAAACTATTCCATAATGGATATTTATAGATATTTTGTACGGTACAATTTTAGCAACAATTGTTCTAGAGCCCGAAGATTTAATGCCCGTTTGATTAACAATTGGGCAAGTAACGCTTGGGATCACAGGAACACTACTCGAGGCTTGAACACAAATTGAGCCGTGTTAATTACCGTGTAACCACACTCAGTTAACACTGATACATAGGTATGTATATAGTAGGTTTATTTACTTTAATTTGTTTCCTATTACATCTACATCGATATACTCTATTGACTGTCTCTTTGTTCGAGTGGTTGCAAGCGTTGCTGATCAAGAGTTTCTAGGGTCGAATCCCGGGTCGAATACTACTCGTATATAGCTATTAAGTATAATAAGAAAAGCAAGACCGACAGACTGATTTATTTTGTTAATTATTGTAATTATTGGAATATAAATAAAAAGAAATTGGCACAATAAACTGCATTATTTCTTCAGTAATAATATGAATGAACGTTGGGTACGTAACTTTATAGTCGTTTGTGGAACGTTGAAATATTACCAAATGCATTGCCAACACGTCTGTTGGCAAAATTGATGTAGATGATGATGATGATGGTGATGGTGATGATGTTATTGGTAACGAGGATTCAAATAAAATGAAATAAGAGAGATAGGTCTTTCAATTAGAAAACGGTAATAACGTTTTATTTGAGCTTCCATATTTTATTAAACCTGAACCGCTGTTGCTCTCGCTTGACATTGCTGTCTCGCATTATGTTAGGCGCTCTTAAGAAGTAGGTATTAACAAGTTTTGGACGGCGGATTACCTACAGCCAACTTTATAAGTTTATGCTTTATTACGGCTGCCAATAAAAATTGATAAAAAGGTTGGACTTAATAGTTTAATCAAGATTTTTCTCAGCAATACAATTGAAAGTGAAGAAGACGTATGAAAGATAGTTCAAAAAGTAAGCTATCATCAGTTATGTAAAAAGAACCGTGTGAAATATTTTCGAAAATAACCTTGAAATTAAGCTAATCACGAGACATCCAACGAGGCAGCAGTAGTGCTGGATTGCTAGCCACCCTAAGACATTGTAGTGGACAGGGATTCGTGTGCCTATACTCGAACTGGCCTATCAGCAGAGGAAAGCAAAACGTGACAAACGAAATAACAAAAGAGAGCTTAAAAGGATTCGACGGCGGCCGCTCCGTCAAGCACTAATGGAGTGGTGGAGGCAACTCGAAGAGAGAGCACCGCGAAATGAAATATCGGCGCAATCCAGCTTCGGAGCTTGGATTAGAAGGAGAGGGTGACATCAGTTTCAGACTGACACAGATAGATACTCAACGTGCACGGTTGTTTCAGCGAGTACCCTGTTGGATTGGATACGAAACGTCAGAACAATATTCTGAAGGGGCTTTGATGACGGCACGCACACGCTCGACAAATTTAAAAAGTTTGCTCGATATTTTAAAAAACATCTCAACCGACCTAGTGACTGTGGATATTTGGCAAATATCTGTTATGCGTTGGGCTGAATAGAATGGATTGAAAACGGAAATTATTGTAGCTGTTCATTTAGTTCTTACTCATGCTTGATTTATTTGTTCCGAGAAATAAACAATTTCGTATCCCTAAATTAGTACCGCAGTAGTAGCACTTCACACCCCTAATATAAAATTTTAATTGCCTCCGTAGTGAGCATTTAAAATTGATCTTGAATACTCGTTGCTAAGATTCAAAATCATTTGTTGTTTCACGAGATGCAATATCAATATGTGTGCCCATAGTTGAAGTATCTTCAAACAGGGGGACGCGTAATAAACCATGACACTGACAAAAGTGATAGTGTCGTCGAATACGAGCAATCTTTGACAATAATAGCTCAGTTTCCAGTATTGCAGTAATATATTGTTCGGCTTATTGTTAGGCAAAACTTGTCTGGTCACTGGTCTTTTATATA
>DWDT01003537.1:0-12176 GCA_018245595.1 Microceris scylla | reverse complement strand
ATATGTATTTGCCCTATATAATAATCAAATACTTTCTATAAAGTTCCTTTTTTTTTTCAACCCATTACAATTCCACTGTTGGAATACGGGTCTCCTCCCATATCAAGAGGGTTAAGGCCTTACCTAATCAAAATCTATCGAAATAGTTACTAAATAAACACTACTAATAAACTAAACTAAATGTGCACCAGTAGTGACACGTGTGTTGTAGTCGTTTCGATAATATGGGGAGTGCAAATGATCGAATGTAGCTTCTCTCGTGTGGCCACGGGGCGCCACGTGGTACCTGTATGTCATGTGCCGTCACTCTTACAGTTTTGTGACGATTTGGAATCAAAAATGTTTAAAGCAAGTCCAAGGTATCGCTACGGAAAATCCACTAGTTATTAAGTATTGGATTTCTATATTCAGAACACGATTGTGAGTCGTACTTATTTGTATTATTTATTTATGTTAAACATTTTTAATAACAATCTATATAATCATTATCAACATCAAATAAATATTTTTTAATTGTTTTACAACATGAAAATAAACTGCCTTAAAACTTATTATTTTAACATTATACAAACTAATAGCAACTATACAACGAATTTAACTCAAAATATGGCGTCTCGCAGGCAAATTAAAATAGAACTCGGCCTGCCAGTAGCGCGTTTCATTCCCACTTTGATTGCAGCCAGTTAATGGACCGTTACACACTTGTAATCTCGCCACGTGTTGACTTTAAGAACACTGTTAACCTTACACACACATCCGCGGGTTTTCATATACGATTCGCGCTGCAAAAAGTATTTTTTCACCAGCTACGTTTCCGTTCCATGAGATAGGTGGTACGCATATTGCCATACACCGGGCACAGATCCAGACTCCGAGTCACTGATAGAAATTCTAAATTGGAAAAATCCAATAGTACCTGACTCCGGGATTAGAACCCACGTCTCCCGACCGGCAGTCGCACTTGCAACCACACGACCAACGAGGCAGAAAAAAATGAAGAGCTATCGTAAAAGATAAACATTTACCGTGTCTATTAAAAACCAATTTACTTCATGCTTTTTGTTGAATACAACGATATTACTAACAGTCACTCGCTCGCTTTGCTGGGCTTAATTTGATATTTTATAATATTCTTCTTTACAAAGAACTTCTTTTCTACTCAAATTATATTTTACTTTTTATCTGTTGATTTAGATATCTATATAGATATTATGTTTGTGAGAGTTACGTTGAGAAAAAGAATTGTGCGTGGAGGCCACACATGATAGAAGTGAAACTTCTTGCTAATTAATTAAGTACCTAGATGGAGAGATATATTATTATAACCTTGGAGCAAAGACTTAATTATTGTAAGTCGTCTCAAACCTGCGATGTTCAATTTGACAACTATATTGATAATAATATTATGAAGCGGCACAGAAATGTCATTGTACTTAGAACGTTTACCATTATATTTTGCAGAAGATATTATCGAGGTGTGAGGAATTTAAACCTCCATTTTCGAAGTCTCTTTCAATCTCACCTGTCGTAGTCTACCTTGTCGGAACAGTCGAGGCTCTGACACTTGGCTGATCGTGCTGTAACGCAACCTTCCTAGACCTAGCTTAATGCTCAGGAAGCGTAGGCGGTGTGAGAAGCTGTGCTCCGCGATCCCCAGCCTACATGACGATTA
Source organism: Microceris scylla (assembly GCA_018245595.1). Classification (NCBI taxonomy): domain Eukaryota; kingdom Metazoa; phylum Arthropoda; class Insecta; order Lepidoptera; family Hesperiidae; genus Microceris; species Microceris scylla. The sequence goes on along the minus strand of DWDT01003537.1, from coordinate 10,504 downwards.
TGGGAAGTAGTCCGACTACTAAAATGCGCGAGCACTCATTAAATGAGGCCTATATCCAGCTGTGGGCTGAGACAAGATTATGATATCGTATCTTTTGTATCTTTATTTTTCCAAAGTATTCTATCCATGTACAATAATCGTTTAAGTAGTTGTAGGTTGTATCTTTTAAAGTTATGAAATTGTCAACGTGATTGTAACTTAAATACATATAACGTATTCAACAGCGATCTCGATATTGATACTCGCAGACGTTTGATCCCACGCACGCACAACCGTTTATTTTTTAAACTTAGAGCAAATTATTAGTAGGTACTTAATACAATAACTCAATATGTCATTAATTCAAAAATATTCACGTAAATTTGTCCTTTATGGAGAAAGGAATTTTAAATGTATGTTCGCTGGCGGTTTTCAATGCGAACGTGGCCAATATCCATCATAGCTCATTTAACTATTAATATACGTTTCAGAGTGTTTGTTTACAACGGTACAGCACGGAACCTGTTGTCGATAGCGTTATGGTAACATCGGTCGCAGCAAATCAGTTTCGTCAGAAACGGAGTGCGGGGTGCGGCGCGCATGCATTATTCAAAGCTCATTTCTATTCAACGGCGGCGACGGGCCGCCAGATAAAAACTTCTCGTTTGACAACTCGGACGCCTGCACCCTTTGTACTTACGTCATGTCCCCGCGCTCAATACTCCACCACGAGTCACTTGTATACATTATACTATAATTCTTAAGAATTTATTAGATGTTTTCAGTATAATCACTCAATCGCTTCACCGAGCTCAATGAACGATACGCATCATTTTAATAATTCATGGGGCTCTAACGGAAACTATTCTGCCCTGAACTTGATTATGTTTTCCCATTTTATTAACAGACGGCCAGAGTCCGTTTTTATATTTAATGTGGACATATGAACGGACTTGTTAACTCGACTGCGTAACTAAACTTTAAGTGAAATACACATTTGCATAGATCTTGTTCCATAATCACTTTCGTCTTAACAGATTATCGCAAGATACAACTGAATGGCATATGTATGTCATACTTTTGACCATAGTTGATACATTACTAAAAACTATTACGTTGCGGTTCTTTAGGCTCTAACAAAATGTTTAGTATATACTTATATAATATGTTTTATATGGGGTTTTAGGGTTATAGGGCATAAAGGGTTTTATGTTTCTAATGTCACGTTTTATATAAGTTATTGATTTTTTTGTTAACTAAATATATTCCGAATGAAATACCGACAGTAAATATCGTATAATTCTGAAATTTGTTTAAGAACTAAAAAAGTTAGAGGTAGTGATTTGATAATCAGCAATATTTTCCATTATATTATTTGCATGATTTTTCTCGTGTAGTTCAAGATTCAAATATACATTTACACTAACAATACTTGCTGTTATAATTACATTTTTTGTTCCCAACGCAAGGTTACGTTTTTAAATCTGTGCTTGTATTAAAAAGTAATTATCTTCAGACATAGTTTTAGCGTATTGTAATGAAACATCTAAAATTTAAACATTTAACTTGACAACTCGCGGTTCAGTTTTTTATGCTAATGTAGAAAAATGAAATCCGCAAGTCCCTATTATTAGCGAGTGTCGAATGACAAGTGGTCAGACGACATTGGTGCGGAAACGACGACGGGCCGTTGTCGCTGGCACAGTGCCCGTGACCGGCGACTACAGTTATACGAGGTGTACTCTGACGATTAATTCGCGTTGCCATTGCTTAGCCTCAGGGTTGTTCATATTGATGCTGAATAGAGCCTTATGGTGGTTTAAAAATCTTTTAGAAACGCACTGGTCACGGCGGTGCACTTGTTCCACTACCTATACCTACTTCCAATTCAAATCAGGTTAAGTCACGTTAGTTGTTTTGTATCTCCCCTACATTTCTAATTTAATTTAGATTATAGGTATTCCAGAATTAACTTACAAGTAGCAAGAAGCTCGTGTCCAGGAGGGGGACCAATGTTTTGTATATGTATACAACTATATACGTATATAGTCAAATATAATTGTATAGGATCTGAAATATTCTACTATTGAATTCCTTTCATTTGAAAATAAGGAAAAAACCTAGTATCTGTAACTCTTGTTTTGTTGCTAGTAATATAATTGATTGTCATTTATTTCTTGTAGGTTTTTTTTAGAATAAAAATGTACTGAAGCATTGTAATTTTTGGTACGTTAGGTTCAAAACGCTCGCGTTGTTGCACGTGGCATTACGTTGTATTTATAAAAACAAGGGACCTAAAAAGCGCTCGGCTTTTAGTTAGCTGACCGCCGTTGGTGAGTTGTCACGAAAATTCTCAGAGTTGACACTAAACATCGGCTCGAGGTCGTTATCGACTGACAAAAACCGTCAAATTTCGACAAAGGCTTTACAGGCGGTTGATAAACAACCTACAAATAGGTTGGCAACTGTGCTTTCTGTTACCTCTATAGGAGCAGGATTGAAAAGTTGGCTTCTAACCTCCCGTATTTACAAAAGAATCCTGTGCATAGCAATGGAGCGTAAAAGTGTCTGAAAAGACATTATCATATTTAAGCGATGGTTGGTAGTCAGTTTTTCGGTTAAAAACTATATAGGAATTCACACAACATCGTTGCTAGCAGATTTTAGAAACAAAAATAGTAGGTAGTGCGCACTCCAAACAGTAGATAATTTAATGGATACATACATAGTTTAATTCTTTGTTAATGACTGATCGTCCTAGCAGCCATGGTGATGAACTCATAAGACATGTCGTATGTAAGTAAAACACAGATACGCTCTGTAGTCCTATGGTTATAATGAACTATCCTTGCTCACAACTGACTATCCTTCATCAATTAATTATCCTTGCTCACAACTGACTATCCTTCATCAATTGACTATCCTTGCTCACAACTGACAACCCTACACGTTGAGTAGGAAAAGAGCACGCACTTCGTTTACGATGTTTTCGGTCACTTCCAGCCGGAAATGAGTTTAAAGTTCGCGCAGTCGACGATTTTCTTGTTTATCTTGGATTTTTCCTGTTTTCGATTAAATGAATAAGGTTTTAATGGTGTGTTTTGCGTAACAGCAAATTTATACGTTCTATTAATTTTTAACAGCTTCATAATTAATAACACTAAACAATAATTTCCGCAACATAGTTAGTTATAAACTAGCCAACTTATTTAATAGGATTATTCTCACACAGCCACAATTGCCCGTGTGAGGCAGGAAATTAGGTAGAAGCTACAAGCTAAGTCTATATTACCTGGAGAATGTCTAATGCCTAAACGTTTATGTAGATAATAATGTCTCCTAAACGCTGTCTGTGTACATAATGTTGACGTCAGCGTAACCACACTAATCTATGACGCCATCGACACAATATACATACGTGACTGGCACTAATATGAGCGATTTCGCATATTCCATTTTATACAAATAGAAATTCTTAGATCTAATAGAATATATGATTAATGGTGTACTACGAGTAACAGAGAACATAGACATCGCAAAATTGAGGCATTATATTAAATATATTTCTAATTATCGTTTCGCTTAGAATGTACATTTAAATAACGAACCTGAAAAGTGAAACATATTAAATGTCAATGGTCTATTACGAAAGGTGTACAGAATAACATTATGAAAAAATAAACGTACGAAACGATCCGCCAGACTTCTCTAATTTTTTTTTAATTCTTTAAAAACAGTTTAGGGCAAAGGGTCGACGCACGACGCGTATTTACCATAGTGCGCTTCGCTCTCTCCGGTTATGTAAACGTTTATTGTGACAGCAGTTCTTTATGAATGCAGCCTTATAATAACCCGCATAAACTTGCTGATTGTGTTGAAATTGTTGCGGCCGGCGTCGTTCAGCACCCGCTCATTTTCTAATTGCAGTGTAACAATCACTTTGTTATAGCCGCAACTTAGATGTAGCTATGTGGCAAGTGTCTAGGTACGCGACTTCCTAGCGCTATGAGAATGTAACGCTCATTATAGCTGATTGATTCGTAATGTTACTGTTGATCGTTCTAGTATTTCAATTACCTTATGTATTCAAGTATGCAAAGATGTTTTTACATTTAAAAGTTTGCTAGTACATTTTTTAAATATTGCAAGCATATAAAATAGGTTACTTCATAATATGGACTGTATGATCAGACCGAAACTAACTATTATAATCATAATGTACACATCGCCGATATAATATTTTCATGTGGTGCACTCTGTCTTAGACTATATTGAAGTAGTTGCTTTAATTTCATGTACAAACGTACAATGTTAGCACGACCTCTCGCCCCAAAAATAACCCATTTTATTAATTAGTACATAATTTATTTATTTCTATCCATGCACTTTACGTATATCAAAATAGTAATTGAAATATCTGCTACCTATACCCTATTTGGGTCGCTATTGTATTCGGACTATTAAAATGATATTTATATTTATTGGAAAATAAGACAAGGCAAAATATTTCAAAGGAGCTTATTCGAAGAACGTAATTGTTATGATAGAATTCTTGATTAGGTCCCTGTAAGATTGTCTATCAATTTTATTTTTTTTATTTCTATACGACCTATCATTATCACGAGGAAACTAACATTATTGTGACTTCAACAAGATGCAAAAGAATTAAAACAAACAGTCATAAACGTAAAAACCTCCGTAATTATCTTACCGGGCGGCGGCAGCATCGGTATAGGCAACAAGATACGTACATATATGGAAAGCCTAGCGACTAACACATACACACGTACGGCTGTCGCAAGTGGCTTGTTTTTTTACCATTTATGTGTACTGCTGCCGGGTTGGAATTCTGCTAATCGTCGCTGGCAACATTTCGCGGATGCCTCCGCCGTTGCTGCGGTGAATGAGCGCGTTTAAACTGCAGCTCCTTGGAGCAAGCACATCGTGAACTGAGCAGGTGACTGAATGAATCAATTCTGCTGAGTAATGCCAGTATTTATAAAAGCATCATCGTCGCGTCACACTCGTAAAGTTTTACCCAGTTACCCGAATTGAAACCGCTTTAAATATCTAAGAAATAAGAAGCGCCGTGAAAACATGTTGACGGGACAATGCTTTACGTTTTACTGCTTTATGTACAATTAAAAAAAATGTTTCAGCAGTAAATACTCTATAAAAAACATCTGTTCTTTTTCTTTCTTCTGTTCTTAATTAGAAGCTATTATGTGGTCCAAAGACTAAGAACAAATTAAAAGACAACACTCTGAAGTTTCTATGCAACGATCACTATAGGTACTATATTTCTCGTCTCTAACTCTACCTACTCTCCATTGTATTCTTTGTTTTATTGCCTTTGTTTTATGAACTTTATCCTTAAGTATTGCAATACGTCCGTTATTACTCACTGATAGATCATAAGTTCTACGATTGAGAATAAATTTATAATAATACACATAACATCGAGTGACATCCTAGTGCGCTTGCTTCACGACATATAAAAATCTCTATGATTTGTTCTATGTATGTCGGCGTCTTACATATTATGATACTTTGAACCTTTGTTCGTTATTGCCCTCTAAACATATACAGAAAGTGTCTTAGCTGTTTAGTTGTATAAATATCCGACATTTTCATACGATTGTTGAAATCTTTCATAGTAAAATACCCTGCTTTGTTGGTTTCCTCTTAGGCTTGCATTTCAATAATGAGAGCATTGACTCTCTATGCGTGTGTTTTTAATCCGGTATACGTATAAAATCTCTCTGTCGATGATTATCCTGAATGAGACTTCTGCATTACACGTCCATGAGTGTAAATTTGGCCGTGTGATGTGTTATCGTGTGTGCCGCCCACGCGGCGCAGCGGTGACCCGAGTAAATCACCAAACAACGTTCGCGCCGCGCCACAATCTATGCAAATCGCAGGCTAAACTTATTGCTCTCGCCTCGACTCCTTTCCAAATGCATACTAAATAGCGCACCGACTCACCAACTGCACGAGCCGCTGTTCACACTTTTTCACTCGAACGCTAACGCTTGTTTGTTTTTAAAAGATTTATTCTCTAATTGCTTATTATCACGGTTATCGCAACTCCTTCTGTACCTTCTAATGACATTGACACTTACACCTCATTTCCATATAATTATAAACGGCAAATCTTAAATGCTTCTTGGTTTCGTTTCTATTATCCAGTACCAAATATTTACTAATGTGCTTCTTATCTGAATTTAAATGGATGAATCGCACTAGCAGTGCAAAACATATACATCCTGAAGCGAAGTAAACAGTGTGAAAATTATTTAAAATGTTACTTTAGAATTTTAATGATGCGCGTATTTGAGTCAAGAGTTGGCTTACATACATAGTATTCCCATGGCGTTCTCAGAATTAGACACAGAATGTAACGAGAGATGTAGCTCCCGTTCTTCCGCATAGATTCTACTCGCATTGCGATCCAATTATACGTGATACCAACGAGAAATATTATTACACTGATTTGTTACACCGAGATAATTACTGTGAGAAACTTAATCGCATTTATTCTTGCCATTGTAGGAAATGCGTGCCTAAACTCGATGCTAATCGATTATTTATTACACAAGTTATTCTAATAGAAGCGACTGCCAACAAGCTTGTTGATCGGCGACAATAAAAATATTATTTTTCTATTTCATACAAAATATGTGCTGTATATATTAATCAATTACTCGTATATTATGAAAACAAAAAAGCAACGTGTAATTGAAAGAAGTACGCGAGACATAATTCCAATTTAATTTGACCTCGAAAGAGAATATTTTGGCTTAAATGTAATGAAATATGAAACTTCGATTTAAAACACGGCAATAATGTTGGACGCAATTTAATAATCGGAAAATATTAAAAGGTTTCTCATAAATGTCGACGCTTTAAATATTATTCAAAATATATCATTGTCATTCTTGGAGTAACAATAAAAGAAATCTTTCCAAAACGTCTCTTTGAAATAGAAATATGTAACAATGATCCGCAACCATCAGCCCACAAATTTGGGCAATGTTTTTTTTATTAAATTATTTACGTAGAAAATACTCAAGTAGTATTGATTTGTTTACAAAGCATTCGACTAATAAACGAGCTATCGTGTAGGGACTGCATTAAGAAGTACCATAAATGTCTTACGCTTTTTATAGACACGAGAATAATAGCGCACCCAGTGCGTATTACATGGTCCAAGTGGTCGTTGAACCCTCGCGAATTGTCGGCGCAATTGTCTGTCGCCACCACCGCGCAGCTGGCCCTCACCACCGCCGACCGTTAGCACTGCTAATTGCTATAGCTCCCAGTTTATAGCCCTTTATGATGTGTATCCGCATCATTCATCAAGCTCGCACACAAGACGTCTCTCGAATATCACTTACCGTGCAGCTCGTTTGTACACGAGATGAGTTGAGCTCGAGTTTAGCTTGAACCCGATAAATCTCCTTTGTATCGCTAGCTGGAACGTTCCTAAGTATTGAGTGTTTCGCTCGAACAGCTCTATATGGCTTAACTGATTTCAAAGCACTCAAGACGTTCGGCGCAAACTTGTTGCACCCTAAGAGCGTACCTAGCATAGTCATAAACTAAGTTAAGCCCTCTGTCGGCAACATTGCCGGCTTCAGTGCAGTTCCAATTAATTCGATTATCAGCGCACCTTGATCTCGCTGATGCACTCGGATTCCCTACATTACACATCCTACACACACTTCTATATACAGACTATTGATGTGTCTAATATGAATTTAATCAGGATAAGACGCAAATGATACATCAACAGTAAAATAGCCTCAAACAACGTAATGATATCTAGCTTATGTGGTTTAACGCAAAACTAGGCACAATTTATAAATTAAGAACAATACGCCGAAGCCAAAAGAAGATGAATAAACAAGTTCAAGGTTTACGTAACAAGAGCATAATAATCATATTATATTTATTTAAATTCAGATGCAGCAGTTATCTTTTTAATTAAACGTAAAAGGTAAAAAATTATCAATCACATTAGATAATAGTAAGTGTAAAATATCTATGAAGCGTATTAATAATTAACTATTTATTTCGGAGCTTTGAAAATAAATAGTGTTACTCAATATTCAGACGGCAGACGTTCCGCGATCACGCACTCCACTGGAAGTTGGTCATGAATTCATTGTTTTTGACGTAGTCGTGTGATATTGAACCACAATAGGAAAGAGTTCAGGTCACGTATCGAAGTCTGAACGGACAGAGAATATTAAAGTTCAAACGTTCAATGGGTCGAGTTTTTAGAATTCTTCCATTTATGATACACAATGAATATTAAATGATTATAGATAGTAACTCGCCTCGTATGCGAAGGAAAGTAGCAAAAGAATAGATTGTTTACTAAATAATTTTGTTTTTAGTTTTAAATATGAGAAAATTTATATTTAACGGACGGCTAAACGTGGGTGTTTCTATTCGATTATGCTTCAGTAAGTGCGAGATTGCGGGGCAATTTAGTAACAAGTTACCGTGTTACATTATTTATGGCGATTAGTCATAAGAGAGTATAGATGCATCCATGGATGCATCAGACCTACATAGCCAATGTAGTGTGGACGCGCGCGATTCGTGTCGGTTGCGTCACGTCCTTCTTCACCGTTAGCAACTTTTGTATATTATTTAAAATTAATTACTTGACCCAATTAATAGTAAATTAAAACTTCAATACTATGCACTATGCTTTGGATAATCTATTTTATTTCACCTTGCATAATATATAATTTCAACGGCATCATAGATGGTATAATCTATGTTTTAAACCTAGTAGATATTGAAATGCTTATTTTACCATTTTCAATTTCAGTTTTTTATTAAGGTATATGATCTTATATAAACCTATTAAAACTACTACTACCTACTAAAACTAGTTTATGCTTCGTCAAGTTGGCGTTGAAGTACTATAGTATTAATTGCACAGTAGGCAGTTGGGAATGGATTGCCGCCAAGTCTTATCATAGCCGTTGCATCGGCAGCGCTTTACACGGAGACCTCCTTTTCCGTTATGTGTAACACAAACGTCCGTTGTAAAACTATTACACAAATACGTATGGTAACCTTTGATAGTTGCTCTATAGGATTGTCTCAATAAATTCATTATTGCCCATCGCGTCAACACCGTCCCAATTATTGGTATTCGATCACTTAGTATGTTATTTATATCTTATATATTACCTTACATTCAGGCGGGTGGCCGCCGGGCGTCGGCCTACGTCGTTATTTACATATTAGCTGTTGTTCTTCTGCTCATTCATGGCCCGAACCGCAAAGACCACGTTGATTTATCACTTTAATTTCGTAAGTGTCTCTTTGTTATCATGGTGTCTAAAGATATTATATGGCGATTTTATACTTTTATAATAGAAGGGTTCACGGAGAATGTCTTGTAAACGAGTGCAGCGACATTTTTATATCCGTTTCACGCTTCGCTGACTTGGTTATTCACTGTTGTACAGGTGCTGATAGATTTTTTAAGCCTATCAATTAAGTTTTATGCCCAATTATAAAGTGGAAATGATTGCTGTATATTTACATCTGAGATCTTGCGACGGAAGTATTTGAAATAAACCCATTTTCTTCAACCAGTACTGTTATACGATTATTATTGTTTTATCTTTCAACCGTTGATAGTTTGAATAACACAATGTTAAAATATAAGTTGACATATTTCAGTGTTATGCTGCAACTAACGAGCAAAAAATGTGATTTATTCATATTACATTTATTGCTATGAACATTATTCGTCCAGAACATTGCAATCCGCGTCTTATTTCATAGCTGGCACACCGGCCGATGATTCATTAAACTTTATGTACTTTTCGATACGTTTTATTCTTATTTTAGACATATCTGCTTTGAAAGTCGTGATTGGCATAGCAAAATATAAATTGATACGTCTTTAGTCTTAGTATTAGGCTAAATTGGCAACGTCTCCGCGTGACTCATAGGTGCGCTCCCATGATTATCTGCGCCGGTTTCGTTCTATCTAATCTAAAACAAAAAATGCCTTCAATACGCATAAAAACAGAATAGAAAGTGATCGCCTTCGTATTTCTCGGACGGCCCATTACACGTTTTAAGCAGTTGCTATCTTTGACGTCTTCTTTCCACTGAACATTCACTGTTCTAGTCCCTCTGAAATTTATGTATTGACGTATGTTTATTACTGAATTTCTGGTAATTCATGATCATTATTATACGCAAAATGATTGTTTGACAAGTTGAACACTATTTTTGTTTGTTCAATGTAAGATAGCAGTGATAGCCTAGTGGTTAAGAATTCAGCCCCTCACTCCGGGGGTGCCGGGTTCAAACCCACGGCGCGCAACTCTTTACAAAAGTGCGTTTTAAGTTTAAATATCACTTGCTATCATCTTAGAAAAAAATGTCTAAGGTATGTGAAAGTTTGCCAACCCGCACTTGGCCAGCGTGGCAGACTATGGCCTTAACCCTCTCAATATGAGAGGAGACCCGTATTCCAGCA
>DWDT01003536.1:0-12177 GCA_018245595.1 Microceris scylla | reverse complement strand
TTCTGCGAATACCAGCGATACATTGGAGTGTGAATAAATAGTTTGTGGACTCTGAGAGCATCTTTTATTCGTCATCCCCTGCGAGTACCTTGCATCGTTTACAGCCGCCAATCTACGTACCTATACGTAACACTACTATAGAAAAATATTATTGCCAGTTTAACAATGCACAAGTACAGTCGCGTGAAAAATTCACTCTCCGTGGAAATTCTATTGTAGTGTCTTGATGCACAGTTGAATAGACCTGTGGCTAAGTTATATTTAGACTCATTCAAATATATCCACTTTTCTACGTGATTACACAGCCTTCAGTTATAATCCTTTAGTAAATTATGAGCAGGTTTCTACCGAAATGTGTTGCCATAGCTCAGTTAAGCTATGCTATAATATAGAGCTTATTATTATGAAATTGATACAAGTGAAAAGAACCATAGTACCTATATACAAGAAATACATTGAAACCAGAACATTTAGAATTCCAAATTGAAAATTGTCTAGTACATTTGCATACACACAGCTGCCGCGAAAATTTCCATTCCAATTCCGTTATCTAACGGCGGTTGGTGTGTGATAAAATTTTAGTATTCAGCCTTAACCATTTCTTTTTTTTTTACATGATTTTATTGTCTTTGTATATTTGTGCATAAAAGTTTAAAAATAGAATTGAATATAGAAGTGAATATAGAATTTGGACGGTGGAAAATATTATGTTTATTTTTGGTAGTAAAATGATGAACCAAATGTAGTTGATGCTAAATCATGTTGAACTAAAAAGTAAGGAAATTTGAGAACACATTTTACTATGAAACAAATTATTAAATTCGTGTAGAAGTGACATGCAAGGTTAAAAAAACTATTGCTGTGTTTTGAACATACCGTCTAAAAATATTAAGCCAACGTATACATATGTTCCTTCGTTTATATAAATTATCTTAATTTATATAAACGAAGGAACATATACGTAGGCTGTTGGATCATTAAAACAATTAAGTTCGTTGGATTAATAAAACAGTTTAGTTAGCTATTTTAAACATCGAAAACTATAAAATATAGCTTAAATTAACACCAAGTGGTTCAGTTGTCTCAAACACAAACTGGGAATGACGGGGGGGCCGGGGGTGCCGGGTTCAAACCCACGGCGCGCACCTCTTTACAAAAAGTGCGTTTTAAGTTTAAACATCACTTGCTATCATCTTAGAAAAAAAATTCTAAGGTGTGTGAAAGTCTGCCAACCCGCACTTGACCAGCGTGGTAGATTATGGCCTTAACCCTCTCAATATGAGAGGAGACCCGTATTCCAGCAGTGGAATTGGAATGGATTGAAAAATAAATAAATAAATATAAATATATATTATTTAAAAAGGTGTTTCAAGCGAAATGTATTCCATTGCTGTAATAAGGCAGTTGCTTAAAGAATGACATATCGACAACAGCTACTCGTATCTAGAAACATCTAAGATACAGAACATAACGAGACTTGCCATTAGTTTCGTTTCTTTGACCTTTAACATTCTATATTTGCCGGCTTATATTCTACGTTTAAAATTCCATATCAATCCAAGTAAACGATTCGTAAATAGCATTTTTATGTGGAAAATGGGCAAAATTGTGTTTTACAGCGCGCTCAATATTGTACACACAGCAGGCCGTTGGCGCAGGAGGCGACGTTGTGAAATATATGCTTATTTATTTAATTAATGCACATAACATTGTCATAACACTGACTTTATAATAAAAAAAAATAATTGAAACTTGTTATTTTCGTAATTCTGTATACGACATTCCACACCAACACGGCATGAGATGATTATAGAGATTATTATTCCGGCAGTAAATGTGTAGCGCCCCATATATGTATAATTAACACCCTAAGGGGAGATCCGCAGCGGCAGCAGCAGTAGACCGAGACAAACTGATTTAACAAACCACCATATATACATAGATAAGCGCCTCAAAGATTTGTCGTGCTAATCTGTCGGATCTCTCAGTTGAAACAAAATTATATTGAAAGTGGTTGTTGGAACAATGTATTAAACAATGAATTGTTCCATTTTAAACAGCTATTAATATGTTAATAAATAAATAAATAAATGTTCATAATTCGAATTCTTAACAACTGCCTGAATGGTAGCAATTGGTACGCAAAAAAATGATAAATTGTGTAATTCCGAATAATCCAGAAACGAAAAATATTTTACTTTATTTTATTTTTTTTCAACCCATTACAATTCTACTGCTGGAACACGGGTCTCCTCTCATATTGAGAGGGTTAAGGCCATAGTCTGCCACGCTGGCCAAGTGCGGGTTCGCAGACTTCACACACCTTAGCATTTTTTTTATAAATTCTAAGGTGTGTAGGTTTCCTCGCGATATTTTCCATCACCGTTAGCAAGTGATAATTAAAATTTAAAACACTTTTGTAAAGAGGTGCGCGCCATGGATTTGATCCCAGCACCCCCAGAGTAAGAGGTTGAATTCTTAACCACTAGGCTACCACTGCTTAATGGTAAAAAATGGTAACGAGTAACATAATAACATCTTACGTATAGTATACATAATAGTCTGAAAACAGTTAATGAAATCCTTATTTGTTTCTTGTGTTTGTTCGTATCTCACGCAAAAGCTGATTAACCCATTTCAATAAATTTTAATCGAGTAATAACATATTATAATACAAGCCGAGGACAGGGCGCGATGGCACTCATTGGGGGAGGCCTATGTCCAACAGTGGACTGAGATAGGCTGATGATGATGACGACGCATAACATATTGTCCAGATAAATATACAGAATACATTTTATGACGGCAAAACGCACACACATCCGCAGACAACAGCTCGTATTTAATCATGAAATATACTCAATTTGGTACCAAGTTACTTCCGGGCAAAAAAGTAGTAAGAAAGAGCTTATTCCTCGCACCGTATAAAACAGTTTTTATTCGTATATCCTTGGATTCAAGCTAATACAGACCTATTGTGGTATAACATAAGAAATCCGCGCTTAAGTAACTTCCTGTTTTCTCTGCGGGTTTTTGAAGGAACAATGTAGGTACACACTCGTGTATCCGCGAGTGTATTGTAAGACGAGAATGTACTTTATATACTCAACGCAAATAATGACGAACATATTGACTTGTCATTTTTCGTCTTGTAAATTTGGGCAACGACATTATAAATATATTGTAACATTACACATTCACAACAAAAAAGCTTTTGGCCACAAATGTCATTTGAAATGCCTGAAAAGAATCCTTTCGCTTCAGACGGTATTTAAAAAACCAAAAAAAAAACATTCGACGAATATTACCGAGGCGCGTTTATTTATTTAGCTCACAAATTTTGAATTTCGAATATCCGAATGATTTCACTTTTAAACAGCTTCGTTCAGTCATGTACAAGTGGCCAGAATTGATTTTATAAATCGAATTCTACCGCAAACATCTCTGAATCATTTCTAGAATTATGTGTTCACTACACACAAATGTGTTTTAAAGCGAATATTTCAAAATAATTCCTAGTGTTATTAGTACCTATTCCTTACATATAAATTCTAACCGAAAAAACCGACGTTAATTTGACACGGCCGTGATGTGAATAAACAGAATTTTACGCGCGAAATAATTTTAATTATGTCACATATAATCCGTTTTTGCGGTCTTGTATGCTCTTACCCAGATGTCGTAGCTATTATCAAGACACGAGATCACGCCATTAGCAATTCAAATGTAATTCAACTTACCTCACCGCACACGCATCCCTTCGGGGGAAACTTAATGAATCATGTCGGATCCATCGTAAGTATATTTCTACACTTCGAACTTCCATATAATCTTTGACGTGTCTAAAAATAAACTTAAGTATTTTGCATAATTCTTGGGCAATATTTCATTAAATGTAGACGTTTATACCGGGATTCTAAGAATCACTTTCAAGACTTTAGAAATAATGGAAAAAAATACTTTGATTTGAAAGTCATTATTTGTTTAACATATATATATGTAGTTTATAACAGATTACTTTCTAAAGCGATTACTGCAGCCAATGGCGGAAGGAACTTATGTTAAATATGCCTGTGCTTACACCCATGCAAATTTCCATGGCACTGACTAAAAAGTACATGTAAATACATCTATTTGTTAATTATCATAACGAAACATTATAAAAGGGTCATTTAAACAACATTTTTTATTACCTACTGCAACTTCTTGCCAAGTTGAGAAATATGAAAGGCCGCATTAAAAGATAAGAAAAGAGAAAAAAAGTTAAAACAAACGAAACGAAATAACCAGCATTACAAAACAGGAAACACGATAGAAACAACATACACATACCCACACATACATAAATACACACGCACACATGCATACATACAGAGCACACATACATATGTACATACATACACACGCATACATACATACGTACACACGCACACATAAATATGTACACACGCACACATACGTACATACACACGCACACATACATACATGCACATACACGCACACATACATACGTACACAAGCACGCATCATACAAAATCCTACAATGTTATGGTTGGTAACAAAACAGATGAAGAGGTACTTCGGTACATACGAGTAGGTATTGCAGTACGAGTATCTGTTGGAGCATTGTGTCACCAATCGATACACGAGTTATCAGTCGCCGCAATGATATCGAGCACGTCGTTAAACCGGTAAATGTAACGAAATAAAGTTACAGTTCGATATTTTTATTTCAAGTCGCCATAAGCATTCATAGGCCTTTGTCCAGCAGTGGACTGAAACAAGCGGGTGATGCTGATGATAAACATTCGGGGACCTTAAACAAAAAGCACGTCATATCGCCGTGCTATCTGCTTACCCCGTAAGCAACTTGAGGTGAAGATACATATGTATGTATATATCTATGTATAACCTAGCTGGTGAAAAGTGAAAGGGCTACACTCCTCTGGCTATAGGTTCGGGGAAGTGCAGGCGTGAAGTTGTCATTTTAGAAGAAATTACGTAATTATTATCGCGTAATGTAGTATAGCGCTATATCGACTGTGGCTGGCAGTGGGTGAATGCGAAGAGCTGAAGATCGAGCTCAGTGGCGTGCCATTGGAGAGGTCTATGTCCAGCAGTGGACGGGAATAGGCTGATAATAATAATAATAATAATAAAATATCACCAAAGTGCGCTACAATGTATATTAGTTAATAATCAGTTTTCAGCTGGGATTGACAAGGTATGGTACACGTACGACATTAATATAGTATGTAGCAGTTAATATATTCATGTGAACTCCAAATCTCTCATCCCTGGTTAAAAAATTGACAAACTAAAAGAGCGAACTATTTCGTTCCGAACAAACAAACTAAACAGCGCTTTTCCAGAACTACGTCCAGCTCTAATTCGCATACACTAACGAGTATTAAAATATGTTCCAGCGCGCCGCTCGCAAGAAACTGGAATTGGATTCCACAGTCGAAGCACAGCCCGTGCTTGTTACGGAAACTATTTTTTTGTTTGTGCCGCGATTCCAAGGTGCAACTGGCCGTGATGAGAAAACGCTTAATGTTCTTGGATACGGCATTTTATTACTACGGCAAAGATACGCCAAAATTCATAACTGTTTGCATGGGACTGTCTTTAAGTATACTAATATACAAAATGTCTAAGATCCTAACTCCTCACAACCATCTATGGGACCTAATAATGTAAAAATGGGGAAATAGCAATGGGACCTAATAATGTAAAAATGGGGTTATTTCAGGAATTTAATTTTATTTCCGTCACTTGTGTCCAGAGCACAGAAACCATTACAAGATTATAAATAAAATAATATGACAATACGCTCACCACATATTCCATTGCGGGACATAAGCGTAGGTAGTGAAACGTGGGAGTGTACTGCATATACTTCTCTACTTACCCCTTCGGGAATTAATTATGTCAAATTAAATCTTGTAATTATAAAAAAAATATAGTTATAGAAATTCTACGCGATGTAACATGCCGCATCCATTGTTTTTGTTCCGGGCAAAATTGCACCCTCCACCACCAAGTTGCTTCCACATAATTAGATTGCCGTTCCAAGGGGAAGGGGTGAAAGAAATAGCATAGTTCAATTTATATCTATTCCCCTCTACTAGATTTATAGCGCGCTTTAACATATTTTAATAAGTACGTAACATTTGTTTGTTTGATCTTTTTAATATCAATGTTTGTATGGTATTTGATAGTGTAACTTTTAACCGAGAAACGGGTGATAAATGAGTTTAATTTAGTTGATATGATTATGGAACGAATATTTTAGAATTTATAAAAAAAAAATTTCTAAGGTGTGTAAAGTCTGCCAATCCGCACTTAGCCAGCGTGGCAGACTATGGACTTAACCCTCTCAATATGATAGGAGGGCCATGATATTCCAACAGTGGAATTTTAATTGGCCAATTATTATTATTATTTTATTACGGAACGAAACGTATAATTAAATTTTTTAGTTATTCACAAGAAAATAAATAATTTGTCCCCTGTTGACGCAAATCGCGAATGACGTTGGAATACGTTAACTTTTTCTTCGTATTGTGACGACTGCGAGTGGTAATAATATCAGAAATGTCAAGATACACAGATAGAGAACCTGTGGAATACAAAGTGTCTAAGTTTCTCAAAGTTTCTCAATTATATAAGAGATTTCTCCGAATATTATATTGTAAACTCAATAATAATAGTATTCTGGTGATTCTCCAAACATATTATTGGGAACTTAAGAATAATAACAAGAATATTCAAGCAATCACTTCAACTGTTAAACTAGAACAAATATAAGCCAACACTCACACCACAAACTAAAATAAATATTATGAGATAAAACATACCTACATAATCATAGAGATATTTTATATAGTGTAGAGAAGACATACGGTTGCCTGTAAGCGACAACGTCCCACGGTTAGAAAGAGAGAAACGAACGCGATACCCTATATCTATCTCACTACTGACGCAAGACTCACGCTAGGGGCAACCTGTGCGTGCGCAAGTAGAAAGAGATAAAGAGATAGATAGCCTCATTTGCTTTCTCTTTTTTTCGATGGTCACATTTTAGGCTGCTTCCGTAACCTATACGTAATATATCTATGTAGTTGGTAATTCCATATTACCATCGCATTTGCGTGTACAGCTCACAACATTACATGCAGCGACCTTGTTTCGGGCGTAAAGTTACTTCAATAAGAATCTCGAGTCAAAATGCATTATTTATTGCCTATTAGAATGCACACAAATAAATGGTTACATTGAATATCAGAAACGATTGAAGAGCGTGAAGTATACTTTTTTAAAACTATTTTCACGCCTCGTTGTCGTAACTACTATGTTTTTTATCGGAAAAGTTTCATCTTTCACAATCGAAAAAAATCGAAGGTTTTTTAAAATATATTGTCATATATATTAATATAAGTGAAATAAAAAAGCTATTAGATTTTTTTTTCATTCGATACACCTTTGACTGCCTCGTTGTCGAGTGGTTACAAACGCGATTAGTGATTGACATGTCCTGGGTTTTATCACCGCATCGTGTACTATGAGATTTTCCTAACTTGAAATTTCTACTGGTGGCACAGAATCTGGACCTGTGCCCATTGCCCAGTGTATAGCAATAGGATCACCCCCTGTTCCATAGCGGGACATAGCGGGACTAACTGATGAAACATGGAAGTGTACCTCTCTGCCTACCTCTTTCAGGATTACGTTACGATTCGCCTCGGTCTATTGAATATTAAGGAAAAATAACAATTAACATAAATTTTCCAAATTTATTACTATTGCATAGACAATAAAGATCAAATTCCCGTCTTACACTTTGTGTGGAAAGCAGTGCTACTCAGCTAATGGTAATTTATTACATTGCCGACATTCAAGGCATTCTTTTCACCCTCCGCCCGAAGAACCCTTGTAACGACGCAATGGAAATACCACTGAAGGAATCTCATTTCTCTGTTCGTACGTGGAGAGATAGACGGTAAACTTTGCTGACTGCTGCTGACGTGGGTCAAGTCGATATTGATGAAACTTCATTCTTTCGCGTATAGTGCTTTGGCAAAATGATAATAGCGGGTTCCGTACATATACAAGAATACTCGGCCTGAACATATTCGGCAGTTTAATGTTACGTTTTTGATTGTGTGTCGAACTGAAAACTGGAATAATGGTCACTAGTTTTTTATCTGACTCTTTAATATTAAAATTTACAGTCTGATTGCCGTGGATCTTATCACTGCAGTCATATCCCGAAACTAGAAGTCCATTGTTATCGTTTTTATTTATTTTTTTCAACCCATTACAGTTCCACTGCTGGAATAAGGGTCTCCTCTCATATTGAGAGGGTTAAGGCCATATGGTTGCTATAGTTGAACACGTTACATTCTATAACCTACCAAGCATAAAAACTACACCAGTCAAATTGGAAACTAGAACTCTTAAACGCAAAGTGAACATACATATTCTAAGTGCATGTTCACTTGAACTGAACCGTCGAAAGAAATATCCACATTTCCCGTCAAATGGGGCCTTGGATAAATGCTAGGTTATCATATAATTAAACTCTAAGATAAATACAACTGAATCTTATCTATGTCTAAATGAGCTGCATATACTAAATCAATTCAGGTTATCTGCGCCGTCCCTTAAATAAGTGACAATTCAACCACCCTAATCGATTACCATTGAATGTAAAACGAAATTGCTACTAACTAAAGTTAGTGGTATCTGCTTACTAAGACGTCAACACGTTACATTGTTTTGCTCTTTGAATACGTTAATTCGAATCAGATTACTAATTGTTATCGTCAGGCTTTCAAAAGGAAACCTTACACATGCCGTGTTAAATTTAAAGATTCGTCCAAACCGTCACAGACTGCAGGGCATTTTATAGATTTGATTTATCATACCGTGTTCTTAACAACACCCTATCAATATAAATACAGAAGTACAGTACGCTATCAATATGAGTGCAGCAAATATAGAAAAGAATTGTAAAGAAGAATACACTTTTATATATATAGGCGATTACTTTTTTCCTCTATCATGGCAATAGGCTCAACCACTAGTCCATGACGGGACGTTCAACGTAACTGGTGAAAAGTAGACGTGTACTAGACTTCCCTGCCTATCTCTTTAGGAATGAATAGCCCTAAAAACAGTAGAGATTTAGTCCGGTATGGTATAATTTATGGATTTATTTATATATTTTTTATTTATTGATGATGTATTGAATTACTACTCTGGTAGAGGTCTGGTAGAGGAGCGCAGTGACATTACTGTCATCAGTCGCACGACGCCGTAATATGCACGCCGGTTTCGGAGACTTCTGATTCCTCAGCCCAAACTTAACCATTTGGTCAAGATAAATGAGCCTTGGTCTTCGTCAATACTCACATCCGTCGACATTCGCGTTTTACATACATATATCAGTCTTGACATTCTTACATCAACATAAAAATAACAAAATATCGTGAGTTACGATAGAATCTTGTGATGAAAAAATTGAGTAGGTACTTCCCCGCATTTTACACTATCTAACCGCTCACGTATGGACCCAACTAGCGAAACGCGTGTAACGGAACGTTTCCTGAAAACTTAAAACATATGGTTCGAAATTCTGGCGAACAACGAGGCATTACTTTATTAATCTTTGTCCTAAACATCAAAAGATAATCGTGTATTATTAGGAATTTTATACTTATATAGGGTCGTAAGTGATGGGTTAAATATCAGGAATTTTATACTATTTGAATATAATTGTAGTACAATATCACTATTGAATAATATTAATAAGAAACACACTTTATAGATTCTTACCCATCCTAAGAACTTGGATGTGGAATCAAAAATATCCCTAAGGTTATATCAGTGCACACAGTAATAATTCTTTTAATAAATGACCACATAATTTGTTTTCCAACAACCCAACAGGTTAGTACTTCGGGTGATTTTATCTTCCGTGTTTTAAGTAACGGCCGATCCGTCAAGCTGTCAACTCTGACCAGCACGCGCCCCGCGGGACGACGTTTTATGACAGCTGTCAAACAGTGAGACATACGTTTTTTATATACATGCTGTTGTTTAGGGACTTTTTTAACATATGTTAAGACATTTTTGGTACATAACAAGAGACGCATTCAACTGATTTCTATTGAATGTGCTTTAAGGGGGAGTGAGGCATACACTTTTTATATACATGCTATTGTTTAGGGATTTTTTTAACACACGTAAACAACATATTTGGTACATACCAAGAGACGCATTCAACGAACTTCTATTGAATGTGCTTTAAGAAGACATCTCGTTCTTTATGTAAACTTTATCAATTCGAAGCCTAACCCTCATTCTTGTGTCCAATATCCTTAAAAGTGGTAAAAAGTTTTCTCTTCACATAGATATAAAAAATACATAACTGACATTTGTAACAATCACTTTTAATTCTATCTTTGGCTTTCTAACTTTTACATTTGACATAATATATTGAATGTACGTAACATTAGGCCTGTAATCCCATAAGAGGTAGACAGAGGAGTGTAGTACACTCCGACGTTTCACTAGTTACGTTTAAGTCCCATGAAATAGGTGGTAAAGATGCAGCACAGCGGGCACAGATGAAGACTCCGAATCACGACTAGAAATTCTAAATTAGTAAAACCCAATAGTACCCGACCCGGTTTTGAATGCATAACCTCCCGATCCTCTCGACCAACGAGACAGTCAGATTTAATGTATAAAGTAAAAAAGGTAATCCCAGTTTTATAGGTATAACTACATATAGTTAGATGTAAAAGTAGTTATTTACTTGTGTAGTTGTGTAATTGTGTATAAGTGTACATATTTCACTAGACTGTAGATATAAAACAATAGATCCATAAATTCCAACGTTGCTCTATGTATAAATTGAAACAAAATATTTACACAAAATATCAATAGGAATAACACAGAACAAACCAATATACAGTTATTTTGTATCGAACTTCCGAACCTATGTTCTCCCGACCTTGACAGCTCCCAAGAGTCTAATGATCATAAATGGTACGTTGCGGGGAGCAAGAATGTTCCAGATAATACAAGACGGCAAGTCATGCCATTTTGTGTAATAACGTACGTTATGTCAGCCATTACTGGCATAAGCCATGCCAATATGCCGTACACTGTCAATCAGAGCAATAATGAGTAGTAGAAAACCGTTAGGTGTACACAAAGACAAAGGCAGAACTATTTGATTTTCCGTGCTCTCTGCCTACTCTGTAAGGAACCTGGCGTGACAATATAACAATAATAGTTACACAGCAAAAGTGCTGAACAATATCCCACAACACTGCTGCCATGCGATGGTGAGAGTATTTGAAGTATTTGTACGACAGCGCAAAATCCTTTGAAAAAATTCACCAATCTTGACCCCGCGATAACAATCGACGGCTATTGGTTGCCGAGTGTAAAAATTGCTACTAACCGCTAACCATTCAAGGGTTGACCACGCGTGTTACTTAGCTTGACATATCGTTAGCAATATCTCAATGTGTCGAGTAACAAGCGCCAACCCTCACCCAAAAGCCGGGGAGGCTCTTAATCAGTTTCCTACACTGCCCCAAAGCTTGTTACAACGTATATATTTCTAATAACACAAAAGCTAAATAGACAATCAACCATTCCGGCGCCAATGCGACTAATTATAACGAATGGTGCGTATCTCGTAAACAGAATTCAATTAATTGAAGATTGTAATCCTGAGTTGTTTTGGTGGAAGGATGTCGTGGGCGGTTTGCCTAATTTATAAATTAGTATGGGATTAAGTTACGTTTAGGGCGGTAGCAGACGAATTGTTTTTATCGTTGTTAAATGAAAATCTAGAGTATTTTAATGTAAAAAATGTAGAAAACAGTATCATAGTGTACATAATGTGGGTGGTAGCCTAGTGGTTAAGAATTCAGCCTCTTACTCCGGGGGTGCTGGGTTCAAATCCATAGCGCGCACCTCTTTACAAAAGTGCGTTTTAAATTTATATACCACTTGCTAGCGGTGAAGGAAAACATCGCGAGGAAACCTACACATCTTAGAATTTATATAAAAAAAGAAAAAATTCTAAGGTGTGTGAAGTCTGCCAACCCGCACTTGGCCAGCGTGGCAGACTATGGCCTTAACCCTCTCAAT
>DWDT01003535.1:0-12181 GCA_018245595.1 Microceris scylla | reverse complement strand
AAGAAAAATATTTATAGTCACCGTTAAATTTAAGAAATGAATAAATATATATAGATGAGTTATTTTATTTCTCTCATTCTGCGAAGAGACCCGTTTCCACAGATGAGAGGATAAAAGGACTTAAAAAGGAGTAATTTTGTATGTTGAGTAATAAATTAGATCAAGGCAACAAGTGTTAAATTTTGAGTTTCTTTTCTAGTCTGTTTGCTGCGTGAGGCGACGCATAGACGAGGCCCCGGGCGGTATCTCGGCTCGTAACCCCCTGATCCCGTCACTGGCTGTGAAAATCTATCTTTGGAAGATTTCTTTATGATTTTTTTTATATTACTCAATGATAGCTGTGGTTTCAAAGGTTTCCATGTGCATATTGCGTGCGAATTGTTTTAAAAATTCATAAAATGCGATATTCTTGCAAAATGCAAATTGGCGAAGGTTTTGCTCGAAAGTAAGGTCGCCAAAGCAACGCCAGCAAATTTTGTAACAATTAGGATTTAATCATGGATATCAAGTACCACGACAATAGTATGGCCGTGAGAGTTGATATATTTTTCAATAAGTACGCTCGATGAGGAAATGTGAATAATACATGCTGGGGGCGAATATCCACCCACATCTACATTTATTTGAAAGAAAGTGTTGTGGCTATATAAATCTTTTTTCTTAGTGGTACGTATTCCGAAGATCTAAAAAATGATATTCTATTTATTTACTCCGTATCGACTTCCTGTAGTTCAAGCCCTTAAGCTATTACCTTTGATGGTTAAGACAGTGCTAGTTTCGTTTTGAAAGTTCGGACCGATGAGTCCTCCAGACCACCAGACCAGAATCAGCATTAAACTGTGACTTCCTCAGAATGTATTTGGTGCCAGTGTATCGAGTGGAAGTACCTATCGTGCCAGCCCGTCCCGACAATTTTGTTTGTTATGCATACATTTCATCCATTGACCTCGTCGCGAAAGATCATTTTTTAGCGAAATTTGGGCCATCTTTCAACTGCTCTAAAGTCCAGTTATCGTTGAATTCTTCAATCTGTCTCGTTACAAAGCTAAAGTCCACCAAGTTAAAGTCGCAGAAGGCCTAAGTAGTAAAGAATTGTTTCGAATTTTTCCGTACGCTTTCCTGCTATCAATAAATATTCAGCAAACCTTAGGTTTCGATGATATAATATGGACAGTGATTTATTTATTTGTATAACCAGTTGATTCAAATTTGGCCACCAAACGAAGAATAATGGACTTATGAAGATAGAAACGATATAGTCCGCGAAATGTTTGTTCCACGGAGCACTGCAATTTGCAAACTTTGTTTAAGAAAAAAATTTCCATGATGATGCGCTAAAAATTGTTAAACAGTCAGCATCAAATTTGACAGTTATTGTTTTAATAACATGGCCAGTCTATTTTTTTAAAGTTCGAGCGTCCCTATTGAAGTACACTGTATGATATCGGCGTTTATATCAGAATTTTGAAAGAAATACAGAAAATGTATATATAATAAATATTTTATAATTATTTGACAAATATATGCAAATGAATTATTTGTTTGAACATCCCGAGAGGGGTAACGAGATTTTAATAGATTTTTTCTTATTATTAAAATATTTATTTCAATCATTAAAAAAGAGTAAAAGTTAGAAAATAAGTCTCAAATACAAATTGTAAAGCACTAAATGTAACATTAAAATAAATTGCACACCTTTAAGATTATTGTCGAAATTAGCAGCTAAATTGATTGGAAGTTAAACGAATATATGTGTAATTTTAAAAAGTCAAAGGATTAAAAAAATAATAATAATTTATATGAAACGTTTCTGTATTTCCTCCAAATATTTTGATTTAGTAAACATTTTTAAGATTGCTCGCACCGATGCCACTGCTAATTATAATGCGCTCAGCTTCATGGTGTTAGATGACTTGTGCACCTTGTCTGATACTTCTCCTTTGGATTTTTAGGGAGTTCCGCTTTTGCAACTACAAGATATTTTGGCTCCAATCAATCAAGCCTCCGTCGTAACGGTATGTCAATTTTATTACTAAGAACATGGACCGTAACTCTCAAAAAACCGTTAAAAGTATATTGACATTCATGTTAATATAAAAAAGTATTATTAAATCTTTGTTTTGTATTATTATTATATAACTTTATCGTGGGAATATTTCTTACTGATATAATACTGAGATAGTTAATATGTATATCACCGTTACATCTACAATAAAAAAATATGCTCTTCGGTATAAATAATTGATGACGAATATAATGTTCATAATAAAGAATTTAATAAAAATAATACAGTCCACTTATTCTCACATGAAATTAAAATGTCACTTTTGCAAGGCTCCGATAATTTTTTAACGTCTATGTATAATAGGTATCTGGTATTTTATGAAGGCGGCAATGAAATAGTACTACAAATATTTATAGGCAAGTTAGACGATGAGCAAGACACGTGATTTTTTATATGCATACTTGTAGCTTACATGGATTTGCCGACACTCATTTTAAAACACTACACCCACTTATATAACCACCAACCACCACCAACAACACATAAGTACAATGTCTTTGTGCGTTTTAAGTTTAAATATCAATTGCTAACGGTGAAGGAAAACATCGTCAGGAAACTTTAGAATTTTACACACTAAACACTTTAGAATTTATAAAAAAAACCCGCATTTGGCAAACGTGCCAGACTATGACCTTAACCCTCTCACTAAGACATACATATACACCCATATCCAGCAGTGGAATAATAAATGGGTCGATTACTATTATTTATATCTTATATTATATGCTTCCATTGCTTGTATGCTTGAGTTTTTGTATAACTCTCCATCTTTCTCATCGTTTAATTACATAGACACAATCATTCATACTGCGACATCCTGTACAGAGGCTCGCATGTAGTAACGTAATCTATATCCTTAATTGTAAGAAAATCTCCAAATGTAAAATCTTTTTTTTCTTTTCATAAATTGGACAATTACAATCTTATTTCATGTATCGTTCGTTGGTTACTACATAGTCGGTTCGTTACTGATTATGTACATTTGATCTTTCAACATGCAAGCGGAATCTTCAACTATAAATATATCCCAACACGTCACACCCGGTGTTAGCAAAACGAAGAATATTATATAAACGCAAAATTATTTAGTTATGCAATGTAAACTACGTACAATCTTTCTAACAAATATTTAGAGCATTCTATAAACTGTATAGAATTTTATCTATAAAATATTGCCAATTAAAATTTAAACTCGTTTCTAAATATATTGGAAAAGAGTATAAAATTCTTACGGCGCGATACCAGAAGAATTTTAGCACAATATATTATAGTCTTGCCAAGAGTGCCTTAGAGAAAGCATTGTGACACACCCCACTGTTAAATCTATCCAAATGTACGCATGTTTTAGTGAATTAATTTTTTATTACAATTAAAATAGTTTTTTTTTTTAAATAAAGTACCTATTTTATTGTTATTGTCTTAATGACATTAGAAATTATTAAAAACAAACTTATATACATGCAATATGATTGTGGTCATTCGTAAGTATACTTTTACACTTTTGTACTCAGTTAGGGGCAACACATATATTATAACGATTTTAAGATACTATTGTGTTCATTATTTACCAAATAATTCTATTGTACTATTTCTAATCTGTTTCTACAGGGTATACCGTCGATAATGATGATTTTGATGGAACAAATACTCTCCAACTCTAGAAATGTAAGTTTTTTTTGTAATATTATTTATTCTTTTAACGTTATTTTGGGCAATATAACATAATTATATTAGTATTATGGTTAAATTAACGTATGTATAATATACCTTCACTTGTTACAATATATATTGACTTTTAGACAATTTATTAATAATATACTCCTATTTACATTTGCAGACTGCAACGCAGCCACTACGGTTAGACGATGCGATTCTACAAACAATATCCAGTCTGTCGAGGCGTAATGCCACGCCAGCAGCTAGTCCGAATCAAGACGTTTTGAATGCACTTACGGAAATCATACGCAATTGTAAGTTTTATGTTTAATCTAGTCCATTGTTCGGCATAGCAGATTCATAATAGAACGTAACTAGTGAGGGGTGTATCTAGTTTAAGCTTTTGAATCTCGTACAATCTGTCGAAATATAATAATATGTCTTATTTATGTAACCTACTCATTTATTTAAAAGAGCACCAATGTAATTTCACAACACACTTAAGACATAATATTATTGTATCGTCACGCCAACCTCTTTACAGACTAAGCAGAAAGTAGAGTGCCAAATATTTTTATTCTTACTGACGTTATGTCAGGTCTGTAAAAATAAAGATAATTGTCACCAAAAT
Organism: Microceris scylla; assembly: GCA_018245595.1. Lineage (NCBI taxonomy): Eukaryota > Metazoa > Arthropoda > Insecta > Lepidoptera > Hesperiidae > Microceris > Microceris scylla. The sequence continues at coordinate 7,829 of DWDT01003535.1, read as the reverse complement.
AAGTCACATGTTAACGTAATAACCGCAAACAATACATTTAATTTTCAATTTAATTGTCCTTTCAGCCAACAACCCTGGTTCCGAGAGTTTCCAAGGTAAGACGGAGCTGAAGGGTCCGACAACTAGTAATAATGGAGTGAATGGTTACGGCCGCTACAACGGTCAAAAGGGCGAGAGCAGTGACGCGGCAACGCGCTTGACAAGCAGTCCATATCCAAGTTTGCCGCCAATGGTGCGCGGACCAGCTCCGGTCTTGCCGCCAAACCCCATCGAAACCACCCCGGTGAATGTCGCGCCGCCGGGCTTCCCCAGCTTTCCCTTACCCGTGCCACCACCGACTCGCCCATACTTCAACCAGCAATATCCCCTGCCGAACAGTACGTATCTATTCTCAATTAAAAAATTGTACAAACGAAACGGGAAAACATCGCTTTTCCGAACTTCAAAGTATTGGAACGAAGTTCCTTATCGCGTGTTGCGAAAGGGGAGCTAGACGGAAAAAATTAAGACCAAAAGTTGTAACGACATTTTTTGCTATAGTTGTAAGTAGTGCGGCGATTACAATTCCTTCACTAATTAATCGAAAGGAACTTCGTTCTATCCGGGTGTCCCTTGACACCTCTGATTTTTTTTTTTTTATCTTTTTGAATGCAATTCGACTGCCCCGTTGTTAATCCTGGGTTCAATTCCCGGGTCGAGTAAAGTATTGTCAAGTTTTACTATATTGAATTTCCCAGTAGTATTTCGGAGTCGGGATTCTGTCCGTTGTCCGTGGCAGCTCGTGCCCGCAATCACAATGATAGTCTATTAGTTTAGAATTCAGGCTCTCACTGTGGGGGTCCTATATTTAAACCTATGGCTCGCATCGACCCTGCTCCATTACCTAAGGGCACTATAAAAACTATTGAAGTAGCTTTTTACCATAATAATTAAAAGTCGTATCAGGCAGTGGTTTCTATAGCCTATAAACAAAAGTACTACAATTTATTAGGTATTAGAAAACATAAACAATAATATTAGTTATTAGACAAAATTATGACCTGTCATTAGTGCTCCATAGCATTTATTCCAGTTAGGCGCAGATTCAAAGTGTAATCTCGCAATTTAAGCTCACTTAATGGGTTTTTTCTCCATAACAGTACATGGCTACAAGGATTACGGTTTTACTGTTACAGACACCACAAATCCGCAGAATAGAGGCAGTAATTCGTTGTTCACAACGCGTGCCAATTCTCCAGCAGTGACGAGTATCAATCCTCCAGGAAAGGATTGTTTTCCGTATGTGATGGCTGCCAGATACCCCCCGCCTTCCTAATGACCGCCCCATCAGCATACGAGTAAGACTGAAAGTGTTATACTATTCACGAATGTTCCTTAATTTTTCAGCTAGGCCACTTATCATGTTCTGTTCATTGAAGTTATATTTCCTTTGATGTGTTAACGTTTGGTGTATAACGAGAGTTGTCAGCGCTAATATAATTTTAATTTATTTAATTATCTTCTTAATCACTACAATTTTAATTAACCCGCGTTATTGATCACTGGAGTGGTTCTGTTGAATGTTGTTGTTGTTCTTCAATTTGTTCAAGTAGTTTGTTGTTACGTACAACAGGCATAAGTATAGTTTTTATATGTAACAAGATGTAGCCCTTCGTCCAGCACTACATGGTCTTGGCTAGTTTCCATCCCCAGTAAACCACAATCACACATAATGGACTGTTGTCTGAATACGACGCGTTACTTTGTCTGGCTTAGAATTACTCTCTGAACATATTTTCATAGCAGTTCGGGGTAGGGATTTAATTTTAAAATTCCCTTATCAGCTTAAGATGGAGAGCATATTATGTGTTGGACTTCATAGAGACACGTATGGAAACTCAATATAATCGCTCTCCAGTTTAGTTTTGCAAAGCTTGTGATGTGACCGATCATTAAAAAAATCTTGTAGTACTCACAGTCTTGAAGGATTCAGTGAGATGTGTGGTCATCACATGAAACAAATATAATTTCACCTCGTTGGCTGTTTGTTAAAATATAATATATTTATATCTGTACGTTTTGTAACTTTTCAGATGACGCATCATTCATGTGAAAAGGAAGAAATTATACGTGATGATGAAAAGTGTGCTATTATGATCAATAAAGTTTATACATAATTATGTAAACAGCGCGTCAGTCATCTTTCAACAAGTCAAGTCATTGCCAATCGAACATAGTGTTGTTATTTATGCAAGTAAGTTCATGTAGTATGTAATCATGTTATTTAGTGTTTCATTCCTGACAGAATCGTATAAGGTAACCTTTCGCTGGACAAGAACTGACTGCCTTAAACAACAAGTAAATTTAACACATTCATCAGTCCACAAGCCTTTCTAATTGATCAGTCGTAGTTAATTTAATATTTGACGATTTTTGGCGTGTGCAGTAAGTTGTGGTTTTACAATAAAAAATACTCAGTCTTAAATAACTAGTAAAAATATTGCAATTCAAAATATCGATAAATTCTAATATTATATGACCCTAGCATAATAGGTATAAATAAAATGATAAGCAATCTTACAATTAGTGTAGAATTAGCTTCTATAGGTATATTCCCACTAAAATATGCCGACGGATCATTTAAATAATTCACAAAAGTCATTATAATAATTTTTAAATTTTCAGAACGTATTTAGATTAAAGCTTTATAGTGTCGTTCAAAACGCTGATAACACCAAACGCCAGCATTAGTAACAATAATTTTAATATGCACCAATCAAGTGTTATATGTAGATATTGATAATAATTTCTAGACGTAATGGAATTTAACGTTGTAAATATAGTTTAAGCTTAATATGTAAATCAGTTTATACTTGACTTTATATGCATATTTTTGTGGTTTATACCTATAAATTAGTTGATAATTATAATGATAGGTAATTACAAAAGTTGATCTTCAAGGTCACATCTTAAATCTTCCACAGACATTGCAGTGTAGTAGTTAACAAATATGGGTTGGATATATGTCTATGATACCTTGTTCAGTGATTTAAATGCTTTTACATGTGCCTTTAATTTTTCTTATAAGGGGAACAATAATTCGTGTGAATATTGTTCGGTCGTATTATGAATTTTGTCTGTAAGCTGGTATCATAATATCTTTAGCATATCCATTGACATCTATACATAAATATATGTATATACAAAATTGACGTGTCTGTTTGAATACCAAACTAATAGCTTTTTAAATAATGCATGTGACGGTATACGGTACGTATAAAACGCACTTTTTAAAATTTTTGTCTGTCCGATTGTTCCGGATAATCGTCGAAACTAACTGGACCGGTTTGACGGACTTTTACTGATAGACAGTTAAATTATAAGTAACAACCGACGGTACTTTTATTAGTACAAGGCGACCGATTTCACGAACAGGGCTTAAAATACAAACCGACTTAATAAATATTGGAAAAATAATAGTAAATTCGTTTCTACCACATATTTTATCGCATTTAAAATATTACATAATATGTTATGTGGGTTTTAACTTACCATAGTCATACGTAAGAAGCGCACGGATGTAATTACATGTCCTTATGTTGAGAACCTGAGTAGAATTATACAAACGAATATTTAAGTAACCTTTAGTAAGTAACCTTTCAAGTACTAGCAATAAATTTACGACTTTTGTCATTATTTTTTTAAAGCTTGTGACATTTCGTATGTGAATGAATCCGCATATATATATATTGTACATTCTTTATATGTGTTTATGGTACATGTGTTAATGCCTACACTGTTAATGTTATCGTTAAAATATACACATAAAATTCATAAGTGAATGTAATTTGAACTTTATATAAAATGGTATATAAGTTAAAAGGGATCTATTTTTTTACCAGTGCAAATGTTCTTCGCTGATATTATATTCGGATCAGATGTAAAACTTCGGGTTTTATGGACGATTATATTGTTCAAATACATTCCCTAGACATAATGCACATAATGAGCATTTTAAAACTTGAGCTGAAATATATCCTTATAGTAGGCATTACTTAAAATATTTACCAACCAATTTTTAACTGTAATTGTTTAATTACAATAATCAAAATGTGGATTAAGCCAGAGACACTCTTAAAATTAATATCTTTGAGTATATTTACATTGATATCAAGATCTAATTAGGTTTAGATGTTTGAGAACTTCCTTGTATTCAATTTTACTAAATTTTTATTTAGTGAATATTTAATTTAATAATACTATTATTTCATTGTGCTCACAAACAATTTTGCATATGTTATTAAATTATCATATTTCATTCTGGGTTTTTTATTAACATGATGTGGTTGTAATTTTACTATATAATAATTATTACAGTAATGTTTGTTAATTTTCGGTTAGCATATTTTTTTTTACGAAAAGAAATATTTTAATGGTAATTTTATCATGCAACTTAATAAAGAATGAATTAGATTTCGTTGTTTCAATTATTTTTAAATACACATAGTTTTAAGGAGTTTTGTAACGTCCATGTACGAACCATACCTTTAATTATTCAGGACTGAAATTATTACATTAAATTTAACATAGTACCTATTTTTATTATTACAATCGTTACTGACTCATTACCGGGCTGCCGTAAAAAATGCAGATTTGTTTTTATTAAAATTAACAATACCTGTATTATAGGTTTTTAATTTTTTTTACCAACCCTCATCATTCAACACAGTTCGAAGACTGTCACAGTGTTTCATTATGAATAGTTCCAGATTCTTTGTACACACAATAGACAAATCATGCAGTTAGAATAACTTACGTCTATATTAGTCAAATGCTCACGATGAAATTTTATACTACAGTAATGAGGCGACATGTGAAATCTATAAACAGAATGTAAACACGAAACTTCATTGTTCGTTTTATATCATGTACTCTTGCATGTTCCTTTATAAACTTGGATCTGATGCTGCTGGACTGCTGCGGATGGGCCCTAAGGAAAAAAAACTTGACATCACACCTGTAACCCGAAGAGGTAGGCAATAAGGAGTCTAGTACACTCCCACGTTTCACCAGTTACGTTTAAGTTCCATGGAATAGTGGGTGAGTCACTACTAATAATTCTAAATTAGAAAAATCCAATTGCACCCGACCCGGGATTTGAACCTAGGACCTCGCGATCGGCAGGTCGCGAGGCATTGTTGTAAATTCGCGCAGGGAAAATCCCGAACATAAAATAGGAATACACGGCATAAGAATTCCTACAAAGCTATAACCTTACAGGACTTATGTTCTTAAAAATATTTAGTTTATGTATACCATGTGTCAATGGCAGCACATAATTCTAGGTTAACAAAGGAAGTTTATATGTTCTCTTATTACTATCTAGCCTTGTCACTGGTGAGGCCTTATCCCATCCGTGCCAGCGTCCAACACCCCCATTATTTTGATAATGATGTGGAGTTTTCCTTATTTATCATAAGTACTTACTAAGTATCCCTTACTAAGTATTACCTAAGTATGATAATAGTGCAAATAGCGAATTTCCGCATTGCCTACCCTGATGATTTTAACAGGGTAGCCGAGTCTTGATATCAAATCTGCAGATAAAGGTTTTTCTACTGTTTCAACAGAAATGTCATTAAAAGGTAAAGCTCCTTCGTCTACAAATGTTTCTATCCATATGTATACTATCAAATGTAATGGGAAATGGTCCAATTAAACATGAGATTACATCTATCTCCTTGAAGCTGATATGCCATTAGACATCGTATAACAATTAAAAACCGTCTATAGGTACTTTTGATAGTAGCAGTTGAAAGACAAGCTTCTGCATGATCAGTCTGTATCAGTCCAATGCTGGGCGTAGGACTCGTTTGTAACACCGTCTGTACTTAGTTAGCCAGCCCAATGTCACATTAGCGAAGTCATCCTTTAAATTATGTTGATCATTAGCCTATCTCAGTCCACTGCTGGACATAGGCCCCAATGAGCGCCATCGCGCCCTGTCCTCGGCTTGTCGCATCCAGCGTCTGCCCGCAGCCTTTCGCAGATCGTTATCCCACCGGGCCGGACGGCGTCCTATATTACTACCATTGTATGATGTGTGTTAACTACAATAATCAAAACACACATTATAATAATACTTTAACATACATCGTTACTCGTGTGGTGCATTTAATCGCCACATAAATGAATGTCACATTGGACGCGAAACGCATTAAATCCGCGACAATAATTGTCGCTAAGGAATTGCTTGTCATGTGAAGCGTTCGCGACCAACTTAATTGCCTCATCAAGTTCAATGTCCGCTGGAAATTTAATTTTAGCGTTTATATAAAAGCGGGGCGATTTCAAGCACGCTTACAGTTAACGTAACAAATTTGGGGCGTTTAGATGCGATTGTAATTATAGCGCTTACGATGTCGGTACACTTCGAACCGAAGCGTTATATGTATTTTTTATGCCATGAATATTATATAAGCGATTCCATTTTTATTTTAATATTACTTTCTGAATAAGATATTGCGACTATAAAAGTACTTGCGATTGGTGTACTTTAATTTTTAATTATTTATATTAGTATCAAATATGTAAGAATTTTTATCATTATATTTATACGTAACTTCAGGCCGGTAAGCCCCTAAGAGGTAGGCAGAGGAAAGTAGAACACTCAGATGTTTCACCAGTCACGTTTACGTCCCATTAACGAATAGGTAGTGAGTCTGTTGCCATGCATCGGGCACATATCCAGATAAATAAATCTAAATTAGAAAATTTTTGTAGGTTTCGACCCGGGAATCGAACCCGGGACCTCCCGATCGGCAGTCCCACTTGCAACCAACACGACCAACGAGGCAGTCATTTTTATAAAATCATAATATTTAGGAAACAGATATAAATAAAAAATGTGTAAAGAGTTGAATAAAATAGGAGCAAGAAAAGAAAAGAGAGTGAGATAAAAATAAGGGTAAAAGGAAGCAAACACGAAAACGGAATGAAAGCAGTAAGACGGCAGCAAAAAAAGTTTGAGGAATAGAAAAATTTGCACAGGGAAGAGTGAGTCTGATTTTGAATCAGAGCCAGGCGTACGCTTTTTTGGTTCGTGGTAAAGCTTATGGAGATTACAAGGGTGAAGAAAGAATCACGAATAGATACCGGGTAAATTTATACTTACACGCTATACCTTAAAAATCCTTTCACTTTGTACCCTTGATTCTCTTAATAATTAGAAAAAAATTGATTTATGGTTATTAGGTACTGAACATCGAAACTCATTATTACAATCGAGAAATATTTTACTTAATTTAAACATCCTGTCTCCTGAATATTTTTACAAGTCCACGCTTCTGTAATATTTAAAAATATCTGCATAACAATCTTCTAGTTGTTTATTTCATCATCATCATCATCAGCCTATTTCAGTCCACTGCTGGATATACATGGGCCTCCCCCAATGAGCGCTATCGCGCCCTGTCCTGTTCATTTATGTAACCTGTTAATTTATAATTTGCGACTCATGTTAAGATGGTACTTGCACATTAGATGTTCTGTACTGTTACATTTTAAATCAAAAAGAATAGAAAAATGTCGTGTTGTCAGTATTGTCGGCTGTATTAACAGAGTAATATATTTACAGACGCAGGACTTTTATAATTTTTCAATAGATAACGCCTACACAATGTTTGCTTTCGTAAAATTGCAAAGCGGTTCTGTTATTTCAGACTTTGGTTATTATTTATTTTCAATAAAATTAATGCTTGGTATTTTTATTATTGTAAGCAGTGATAGCCTAGTGGTTAAGAATTCAGCCCCTCACTCCGGGGGTGCCGGGTTCAAACCCACGGCGCGCA
>DWDT01003534.1:0-12182 GCA_018245595.1 Microceris scylla | reverse complement strand
CCTTTACAATATTATAAATGCAAAAAATTACTGTCCGTCTGTTCATTACTTTTCCAGTTCCGTTAAATAGATTTTATTGAGCACAGAAATAGGTTGAACCCTGTGAAAAGGGACTGGCTACTGAGAATACCTACTTTTTTTAATTTAACTCTTTATAAAGTGAAATAAGGGATAAAAGATTGAATGGGAATGATTTAAGTTTCTACACGAACGGAGCCTTCGGAGGGTAATAACTTGTATAAAAAAATACTTCTCATCAAATGGGTTTTACTCCGAAATACCCCTGAGTCACCCTTAATAATAATATAAAAATATATCAAATCTTAATTCAATCTACATTATGAAATCTTTCAAGGGTTAATTAAAAAATTTACATTACCACAGCCTTTCACTAATTTATTATTCTATTATATTAAAAACTTCTCCTGTAAAATATAAAACGCTATGAGGCAATTACTAATTGTAGTGAATAGTTTCTTGACTGTTATTATTATTATTATTTTATCATCATATTATACTATCGTCATCCCAGGTTAACTTTTGAGATAGACAGGGAGCACCGAGTGCTAAATATGTACTCAAGTAATATAATAACGGTGACTAGCTGATGAGGGATTCAGAAGTCTCCGAAACCGACGAGTATGTTTGAGGAATATAGAAGAGAGACGTCAAGTCTCTAAGAATTGGGATATTGGGCACTTGGTGCTCTGCGTCTACACCTTAGGGTACCTGGACGTTTTAGTGCAGATAAGTAGATGCAAAAAGTTTTCTGAGCCATCATATCAGAATGAGATCTACGCTGAGTACATAATAAGACCGAACCAGTGGTTTTCCGTTAAAAATATACTAATTTAACATTCAATGAATTTAAAGTGCGTGGCACAGTCGTACAAACTTATTAAAACTCGATGGAGACTCCATGTTGCATGCTTATCGTATGTATGTACATTCATTTAACATCACACTACACAGAAAAAATAACGAACACTACCTATTAAATTATTGGCGCATTTAACGCGGGCAATTTCTGTGTTTAATAAATCTTACAACAAACAAATCCTATTACTCTTTACGTGCAATGTATACAAGCAAATCAGGATTTCCAGAATTATAGAAATAGTTAAGAATATTTGTTTGCATTGACTATTATTCCAAACTTTCTTACATTAAGTCACTTTAATATATTTGTAAATATTTTTCCATTAGTCACTGTAACGATCAAAACGTTGAGAGATCAATAATAGATACACTAACATCCAATTCATTTTCATTGATAAATCTATAGTAGCGTTTGGTCTTTTATAATCGCTGTTCCTAACCATCAGATACATTGTTTTACCTCATTCCTTAATAATGTATCCTAGCGCCTTCATCTCCTTGTCAAACTGTTCATCTCTGTATTTTTTTATCTTTTCCAACCACAGACCAATGGTGACATGGTTCCGGCAAGTGCCCCCATATCTTGCGGGTAGGCACTCTACAGGAAGTTGCTTGTGGAGAGATTTTAGATCGTTCCCATGGAAATGTATCTTATCCCAGGACCGTTGGGGGATGAACCTTTTGAAGAGGTAGAAAAAAGTATTCAGTATCCACGAGTAGTTGATGATGTGACAGGACTTCAGGCGAGCCGGTGTAGCCACCTAGAATAGAAATAAAAATAAAATAATATATATTAGAATGATAAACTACATATCTGCAGAATATGTGAATACTTGAAATATGACGAATAAAATATTTGTTTTCAAAAACAATTGATTTCATTATTATCGAAGTTACAATATGTGTTTATTACAATAGGATTGATATAAGACTCTAAAACAACTATACTCTGTATGACCTTTCGAAGCAGTGAAATGTAGAGCTCGCGCATTTCAGGCAGAAACATCGGCTTATGTTAGGTTCTGTGGTAACAACACTCAAACATTTGAGTAAAATATTTATTTTATAAATAAGAATAAATTGAGCTAATTATTATTAGGACAGAAGTAAATATCACACAATAGTTCTGGCTTCTAGCACAAAAGATGTTAAAAGTATTCATTAAATTCTTATTTTGCCTGGACACAGATTTCGCAAACATTTTATTAATCCGTACATAATAAACGCACAACATAATTATAAAAAGCTGGTGAACGTAAGAAATGTAATTAGAATTTTCATGGAAGCTTCTCGATATTACTCTCCTATAGACCGGAAATTAAATTTTATGAAGGCTTCGAAATTAATTAGCGAAGTGAAGATAAAATTTTTCGGGTGTGAAATGGATGGCACTGAAAAATATTAATAAAACGAATGGGTTTCTGCTAATAGATTATTTTTAAACTCGTCGTCTGCAAATATGAATATTATCATGAAAAAAGCAAACAGCTATACCTAATTATGACATTCTTTTCCACATTATTTTTCTAATATTTTACCATTAGGTATTTTAATCGACATCGCTCAGTCAGTGAGAAACAAGTTTCACGAGCAAATTCGTAGTTGCCGGCTAGTTAAGGGGATCGCGGTTGTCAAGTAGTCATGCAATGAAATTAAGGAATTCAATGAATGCTATTCACAAGAAGCGCAAAAGGGTTTCTTTGAAGCTAGAAGGCATTTGAGGTCTTTTGAGTATTATCAGTACCCGCGGGAATTGCGGGCGCATTTGGTAGACACTCGTTCATCGAATAATAAAAATATTATATATTAAAAACGTATTAAAATATAGAAAAAGCGTGTCAGGTTTGTAGTAAGGTTAGAGATATACGACACTTAATGCACTCTTCCTACCCAATAAGGGACAAGGTGTGAAGTTATAACAATATTAGCATGTCATGAAAAATCAATACAAATTTACTCACTCCTAATAAACATACGATCTGGTAAGCTACAGTTGGTGTCAAGGTCGCGACGTGCCGAAGAGTGACTCCCTCCAGGTCCACGATCACTGTTCCTCCTAACACCTGCATCTTCGGTTGCCTGATGCCGATTTCCGCCATCACCATGCCCGCTCGCACCAAATCTTCTACAGGAAATTCATTGGGATCCCATAGACCTGGAAACAGTATTAATTTCGTTAACATCACAGTCACAGAGGCACATGTGTCTAGACTCAAATGATGAGGTGGTTTGCTCTGTGTTCTACCACATCGACCAAAGCGATTTAGCTGACTACGTGCCTTATGTGGTAGTACATGTGTTGTCTCACGACGTGTCCATTGCTGTTACAGGTATTTATTTTTAAAATGCTCTAAGTATTATTTTTAAAATCGTATTTACATATATTTACCAAATTAGATTCCGTTAATTTTACACTTAAACACAACAAACATTGGCGCTTATCACACGAATATTTGCCCAAGGCAAGATTTAAGATCCTCTTCCGCTTTGCCGGTCAGGGTCGCTAACCATTGGATCAAGAGCCTAGTCAAGGTTTTTATGCAAAATTATCCACATTGATAACATATTACGACACTTCACGCCTGTAAATCTCAAAGGGGTAGACAGAGAAGTGTTGTACATTACTACGTTTAACCAGTTCGTTTTCGTCACACCACGGTGCACGGAGTAGGTGATGAGACAAACGGCACAAATTGCAAATCCATGCCATTAGTAGAAATTACTACAAGAAAACCTAATTTAGAAAAAATCTAATTTATATTATTATTATTAATAAAAGCATATATCAATATATCGAATTGTAACGCTGCTGTGTGCTTCAGTGCAAACTTTCTAAATTCCAAGAAAAAACCAATATTTTAACTTGGACATGAAAATATTTGAATTTTAATGTTAATAATATTATATCATCATGCAAAATCCGTTACAGGTAGGGCGAGAGCTAATACAATATCTATATAGCGTACATTTTATAAATATAGACGAGGATATAAGAGGCATAACATTTTACATTTTCAAGGGACGTACGCATTTGATAACTAAAGTGCAGGCAACAAAGTTATTACAATAAATTTATTGACCTACCGAATCTGAATATGGAGAGCCTCCCAACATCTGGGCGATCATACATGGAGCCTTCGTAAGAGTTCTTCACCTTGGTGAGGCTCCAAAGGTCAACTCCCTTATACAGCTCCGGATACTCCTCCCGGAAGTTGCAGTACCGGACTAACTAAAAAAATAGGTACGTCAAAATGTTAATCCTAGATTTGTATTATTTGTTTATTGTTAAATAATATAATTACAATGTAACAAAGTAAATTAATCAAAATAATTATTTGTAAAACACAATACACAAAATGTTCACAGTTACAAAATAAATCATTTAGTAACTCGATCAGAAGATTCAGAAAACCTTAAGCGTACATTTAAAAATTTTGATCCAATTAAAACACATGTTGATATACCTAACGGGCAAATTGTTTAGAATATAAAATTACAATTAACTCTACATTCAATTATTAAAATATTTCATTACAATGAATACAGACAATGTTTCACGTTTTCTAAAATAGGTTTTCTAAATATGCATCTGCATATTTATAAAATTGATTGTCTCGAACCGAAATATCTAAAACGTGTAAGGCTTCGCTGAACTAACATAGATACTATAACAATAGGCTTGTTCTATTTAAACTGTTCACTATAATTGGTATCTGTTCACTTTTTTAGTTTGTATTCTTTCGTTTATTCGCTATTTTGCATCTGCCATGTTTTAAATAGCAGAGTATTATTCAGTCATTTCAGTATATTGACTTTTGTCAATGTACGCAACCGAAAAATTGTTCCGTCTTTCTTTCTTACTTAAAGCTGAAAAGTTTTAGTGACAATGAATTAATGGCTAATTACATACATTTTAAGTAACACAAAATAGACTTTTCTAGAACAAAAATTCTATTACCATTGTCTCTATTCCCACTGCAGCGTACATGCTTAAATCTAATTTAGACCAAAATAAATAGACAAAAATAGACTACGGCGGACCAATAATCATGTATTATTCATACGATTAGTGGATTAGTAATATTTAAGATAGAACACAGGAGAATTCTAATCAAGCAATGGTTGTGAGGTCGTCTTATTTAAAATACATGACACTACAAAGGTATACGAAAATGAACATTTACATACCTAACATAAAATTATTTACATATTTTGACCTCTAGTCATAATGAAACCTTGTAAAATACCTACTCGTATAGTCTAAACAAAACGACATGAAACGTTGAAATGAATTTTGTTAATCAAATAGCTAGCTAGCCTCACTAAAAACAATGACCTCAATCATGTCATTGAAAAATAGTCATTCAAAAAATTTAAGACATTAAACTGATCGAAATGCTGATCCGATGTGGATGGAACTTTCACTTTTTGTTACGTCGAACGAGTTGAATAACATGTAAATTATTAGAAGTTTGCATAAATTCTTGTATATTACAAGTTTTGTGGTTTCTGATTAATGTGCTAACGATGTCCCAATTTTCACCAGGGCTTTCTCTACATAGGCTAATAGACCTCAAGCATTATTAAACACACACACACTATCAGCCTGTCATCGTCCACTGCTGGACAGAGGCCTCTCCAATGGCACGCCACTGAGCTCGATCTTCAGCTCTATGCATTATGATTAAAGACATTGACCTAATTAAAGGTCCTATGGTCTCATGGTGTTCTATAAAGGTCATACCGCTTTCAGAAGCTTTCAAATAGTACTCAAGTATTTCGTGAGTCGTAAACAAAGTTACAGGAAATAACATACAAAAGATATTAAATATTTTCGTTGTTTCAAGTATAACTTAAACTACGAAATTTTAAACTAACTACATTGTATCATATAACTGACGATTAATATTATAATTACTATCATATGACAAAAATTAATACCTATTTTCAGACATCCTCATCTACCCAAAGAAAGGCTTTAAAAATGTAGCATCAGCTACATACCCAAGAATTAAAGAATTTAGTATTTGCAATGCCCGCCAGACCTGATGTTTTCGGGCCTTGAGCATTATAATGTTTTTAATCTTAAAACGATAATTAAATGTTAACAAAGAGGAGTCTGAGCCAGTACAAAATTATGTCTAGTTGTAAGTCTAGATGAAATCTATAATTAACAATGTTTGTAGGCACTATATAAAGATACAAATGCAAATAGCACAGAAATATATAATTATGTAAAGAAACAAATAAAAGTGAATGATGTATACCAGTTTATGTGCCCTTGGTACAATGAAGTCCCTAGCCCGAAGGAACCGCAAAAGAAAGGCGTCATCTGTTCGCAGTGGCCGGCATTCGTCGCGATCTACACAAAAAATAAAACATTAATGCTATTCAATAAGTACTAAAAAGATGAGCTTCGACGTACTGAAATATTTTTTACACGTTAATAAAAACATACTACGTAACATCACGTCTGGAATCCCCGATGAGGTAGGCAGAGGAGTGTAGTAGTAGGCGTTTCACCAGTTAAACACGTTATTATTACGTTAGTACATGTTAATACGATACAAAATACATTCTAATTTAATTTTTAAATAGCTTTTACAATGGTGACGAATGAAACTGTGATTTGGTTACTTATTATCCTAAAATTATGTCAGTGGTGAAAACGAACAAGTGTAGAAGAATTACCATATATCATTTCTCTTAACTCTGTAATAGCTGACGGCCTGGTCAAGGGATCCTCGTTACATTGTTCCCGGGCGATGGGCAACAGTTCCGGGTCCTCTTTTGTGTTGAGCTCCGCTTCGAACGCTATCTCCAGGAAACACTCATACATTATGATCTCCTGGTACACACAATCCTGAAACAAAAAAGGAATGTTCAATTGTAGTCAAATTATCCAATTTTACTAGTAGTGCATTTCACTTGACAAGACACATTTGTCTGTAGAATTGAGCCCTAAATTATTTATATGGACAAGTGTAAATTTAAATGTCACTAGCAAGTGACATTTAAACTTAAGAATTTAAATGGTTTTTTTTTATTTTTTTTTTATAAATTCTCATGTGTGTAGCTTTCCCTACGACGTTTCGTAAAATTTTTTTTTTTAAATTATTTCTAAGGTGTTTGTAGTCTGTCAACCTGCACTTGGCCAGCGTGGCTACGGCCTTAACCCTGTCAATATGAGAGGAGGCTCATATTCCAACAGTGGAATTGTGACGGGTCGATTATTATTTTTTTATTTATTATTAGTCATATCTGTTAGTAGTACCTAAATACTTCAATTGATTTCATCAGTCATACGAGTATTAAGTCATAAAACTGATGATAAAATAACTACAGAGAAAACTCAGCTTTTGTATTTTCATACTCTTAATTACTTTGTTTCATATAAACATATTTTGGTAGGGTCGCATTTAATTTAGTACGAAATAATATTCTCTTGCGTCAAAGCAATTTACATTTTTGCGATTCCAGTATACCAAAAAGTCAAGTACAATTAAAGTTAATTGCTGTCTAGGACGCGGTAAAAAAAATGAAGCCCATAACGACATTTTGAATCGTTGGCGTTCTGAAATATGTTATTTATTATAGCGAAAGCGATTAAATAATAAAGACAATACGAATTATTGTTTGGGTGGGAAGAGCTGAAAATCGAGCTCAGTGGCCTGACAGTGGAGAAGCCTATGCCTACCCGATAATGGACCTGGCGTGACGGTACAATAATAACAATAAATCACCAACACATATAAATACTTAAAAACCTTTTCTTGTATCGCTTTGTTTGCTAAAAACAATATTCCAAGTTTCTATCAATAAAGGTACCAATGAAAGTATAAGAAGATAATGTTAAGATTTATACGAGTACATATTGTTATGGTAGTATATAGGAATAGTATATAGTATGTACTAGTATATAATATTATACTATTTGGATGCTTTTACCGGGACCGTAAATATTGATAACGTACCGGCACGTGTCCTTAAACGTGTGACGTTCGAGCGATACTGCACGTGGCACATTTTCTTCGGTACGTGTATTTTAACTATAAGCTTTTAACTATAAGCTGTATTTTTACTGTGCTTTCATTCCATTGGTTAATATCAAGGATCAATAATAATAATGAGTACTGGGAAGCTGAGGCTGGACGCGATGGCGCTTATTAGGGGAGGCCTATGTCCAGCAGTGGACTGAGATGGGCTGATGATGATTAAGTATCACTAACACAAAGTATTAAAATAAGCGTTTATTAACACAGTACACATTTATTCTTGTTATACAACACATCATCGTTCTTCTGTTCTTCGTTTCCAGCCACTGCCAGCAACTTTGCGTATATCGCCACTCCGTCTAGCTGGTGGGCGTCTTACATTACGTAAATGAACTGTTAGTAATTATTTACTTTATTTTCAAAAATTAATTTTATTTTATTTAAACATTAAATTATAAGATTTTCTATTCTTAAGTCGACCATTGTTAAAAGAAGTCTTTGTTTAAAATGCTGGTGGCGGAGAACGAATTTTAAAATTAATTTCTCAAATTAATAACTGGCTTTTGTCAAAGATATATATACCATACAATATGATACTGCTTTAAATATTATTCTCCTCAATCCGAAAGAGATAATTGTTCATGTCCACATCGTTACTACGTCATTATCTGGATATTACTTGACCCTAGACTCCGGTACAAGGCTTATTTACAGTCCAGATTCCTCATAATCTAATCTCCTTTGGTGAACCTTGCGACCTATGACCTATTTGATAAAAGCTTTCGATTTTTATACAAGTTTTTACGACAAGATATTTCCAATATATGGCGTATTAAACAGTACCTACATCATTTTTACACCATATGATAGGCTAGTGTTTGGCCGCGATCCCGCCTGATGGAAAGCGTGGATGCCTCCTAAAATGAAGCACGCATGCCTAGCAAGAGCCTATTCACCCTTGTTTTGAAGAGACCTAAGTCATATATGTCCGGAAACAAACGCCGGCGGGGTTTCATTCCTTAGTGTTCTGGATAAGAAAGATGGAGCTCACGCCTGTAACCACCAAAGGGGTACGCAGAGGAGTGAAGTACACTCACACGTTTCATCAGTCACGTTTTACGTCCCGTGATAAAGGTGGTAAGCCTATTGACTTATGTATATTGACATTGTTTATAAGTTTGAACGTTATTGAGTTTCTAATGTCATTTTTATATCATGATTTATAACTACAGCGTCTTGGTTCTGGGTATAAATCCGTACTCTGCGTTACTGTGCAACTATCGACTAATATGTGTCTGACAATTATTATAGCATGAACATGAGAAATAATTAATATACATATCAGTTTATTTAATCTCAAGAATTTGTAACCTCTATTGCATGTAATTTTTCAGGTTTCTATACTCCTTTTCTAAATAAAACGTAACATCACGCCTGTAATCCCCGAAGGGGTAGGCAGAAGAGTGTAGTACACCCCCACGTATCACCAGTTACGTTTAAGTCCCACAATGGAATAGGCGGCGAGCCTATTGCCATACACTGGGCACACATTCAGACTCCGAGTCACTACTAGAAATTCTAAATTAGAAAAATCCAATAGTACCCGACCCGGGATTTGTACCCAGAACTTCCCGATCGGAAATCGCGCTTGCAACCACTCGACCAACGAGGCAGTATTAATTACGAAAGAATAAATTAAAATAACATTCTTTTTGTAGGTTGACAACCTCGGCCTTAGCCCTCTCAATATGAGAGGAGACCATATTTCAGCAGTGGAA
The DNA here is from genome assembly GCA_018245595.1 of Microceris scylla. NCBI lineage: Eukaryota > Metazoa > Arthropoda > Insecta > Lepidoptera > Hesperiidae > Microceris > Microceris scylla. Next base: position 2,530 of record DWDT01003534.1, on the reverse strand, counting down.
TTGTAATGGGTTGAAAAAAGAAACCTCGTCTACCTATTACCGGTCTAATAATTGCAAACACGACTGCTCCTGTTAAAGATTCTGGATTTAATCCCGAAATCGGTAAAATCATTATTAGAATTTCTAACTTGACATTTGATTTGTATCTGGTATATGGCAATACATTCACCCGCTATTCCACATGACGATTAACATAATTGGTGAAATGTGGGAGTATTACACTCCTCTGCCTACCCTTTCGAAGATATACAATCTTTATGTTAAGTCTCTGTCCATTTACTTTCATTTTAAAAATTACTTGCATCTTATTTTTTTGCTGTCGGCAATGGAAAAATAAAACTATCTGTCTATTTATAACACTGGACAATATTAAATAAACATTAACTTTACAAGCTTTGTATGAACATATCAAACAAGAAGTCACTTTCCACTAGACGAGATAGATCAAAAATGAATGGAGATTAGGTATTAGTACAATATTTATGTATGTTTACAAAACAATTCAGAATAACTTAAGTGATTTTGAAATGAATATCACTTGCTAACGGTGAAGGAAAACATCGTGAGGAAACCTGCACACCTTAGAGTTTATAAAAAAAAAAAATTTCTAAGGCGTGTAAAGTCCGCCAATCCGCACTTGGTCAGCGTGGCGGACCAATGCCTTAACCCTCTCGATATGAGAGGAGATCCATATTCCTACAGTGAAATTATAATGGTTCGATTATTATTATTATATTAAAATGATTTTAACATATTTTACATTGTAAATTTCTTCTTACCATGTCTTATTATGTACCTGATTTCTCCATTACTGATGTATTTACATAATCAAGTTGTTAATATCTTAATGAACAACAACATTATTGGAATGGGGCGGAGGCTTTATAGATTCTATTCGATATATATGGGGTACATAGAAATTAAAATGTTTACGTGAAAGCTAGCTATAACAAATCTTATCTACAATATTTGTAGTCTACTGTGATAATAATGTTTAATTTTGTGTGTAAAATAAGACTCTGGCTATAATTTACCGAAGAATTTGAGAGCAAGACGAAGTTTAAACTCTTGACCGTGAGCAGGTCGTTTTAAATTTTAGTTACCGCCCACATTACAAAGTCAATAACGGACAAATTCTCGCGCAAAAACTTCACAAAAATAACAAGGAAAAATATAAAGGCGTCGCCACACTCGTACTTGAATAAAAATTATATACAAACAAGGTGTTATCCGATCGAAATCGAAAGTAAATACGATATACTAAAGAAACCACTTTCGATGGAACTCATTTACACATCGCCACCGTGGGTCATTGAATCTGACGCAGCACATGTAGCGCTACGAGACGGGTTTGTGTCGAACTGGATTTCTATATTTTGTTTATACGCACGCTTCGGCTTTTTGTATTCACTAAATATTTGGAACTCCAACATCGCTATGCAAATTTATCATGATAAAAAAAATCATCTGACTGCCTCGTTGGTCGTGATGGTTACAAGTGCGACTGCCGAAGATCCCGGGTTCGATTCCCGGGTCGAACACTACAAAATTTTCTAATTTAGATTTTCTAGACTACTAGAAAATCTAGGCACAAATTTGTGCCCGATGCATGGCAATAGGCTCACCACCTATTCCATAGTGGGACGTAAACATAGCCGGTGAAACGTGGGAGTGTTCTGCATTCCTCTGCCTACCTCTTCGGGGATTACAGGCGTGAAGTTACGATTAACAAAAAAACAATTTTGACCGTTGAATCAGTGGCTAATGAAACGGAATGCTAAGCAGGGGGTGGTGGATTCGATTCCCATCCAAGACGACTGTGTGTCAAGGACAAATATTTGTGACGTCTGGATTTAAAAAGTAAATATATATATAAATATATATCTATGTGTACTTAAAGGGGTAATATATCAGCCGTGTACTTGTATAACACAAGCTCTGCCTACTCCGGGGTCAAATGGTCGTGATTGGAAATGTCCGAAGATATATTATATTAAATAAACTGTAGTATTAGTTAATATTTATTCTACTTGGCATAACAGCGTTACGTTATTACATATATTCTTAAGTTTTTTTTCCAGTGTTAAGTTCAATTGAATTCTAAAAAACACGAATAGGTCAAGTTCATCATAAAGATCGATTAGATCAACTGATATTGGAAAAAAAATAATATCTATAATATCTTATTATACACACTGACGAACATGGATTCTTTAACATAGATCTATCGTGATATTTGCTTTTAATGAAATATAATTATGGCAATCGGCTCACCACCTATTTCATGGGACGCAAACGTAACTGGTGAAACGTGAGATTATACTACGCTCCTCCGCCTACCCGTTCGGGGATTATGAGCGTGATGTTATGTTTTGTTACAAGTTTTGCAATGTAATTTCACATCTTTGCCATATGAGTATATATACGAGGGCGTAGCACAGTGGCTGGCGGTGGTTAGATACATAGAGCAGCAGATCGAGCTCAGTGGCGTGTCATTGGAGAGGCCTATGACCAGCAGTGGACGATGACA
>DWDT01003533.1:0-12182 GCA_018245595.1 Microceris scylla | reverse complement strand
AAGTTACATATAAAAGAAAGTAACCTGTACATATTTTATGGACAGAGGATACTACAAGATATACATATATTATATTTATTACTATATTCTTATAACCAGTAAAATGAAATGATGCAAATCCGTGTTTCTTATACCATAATCATAGAATAGTCATAGTTATACTGCCATTGAAAATACATTGCATACGAAACAAATTTTCAAGTGTATTTAAACAATTTATTTAAAATTACTTAATTAACATTACGATTAGGTTTTATCATAACTTTCTTTTCTACCAACCCTTATTTTTATAAAAAGTACTAATGTTACATACAAGCAGAATATAAAAGATTATATCTATGAACTGTGACCTGTGAACTCACCAGCAACCTCATTAGTATCTGCAGAAGGTCTGCTTACTGCATAGTTTAACCAATATGTTGGCAAACGCGTCATCAGATAATAATGAGTCATCACCATAGATAAATAGAATTTGCATTACCATATGAGTAGTTGAGATAAAGTTTTTGATATATCTTTTTTCAAAAACGATACAGGATCAATGAAATAATATTTCAGCAGTGAGATTGTCCTAACTTATGTAGTTCGTATAGCTCTATGCTATGTGTAGCAGTTCGAGGATAAACGTTTTTAAGTTTATATTTTCTGCAAACATTAAAAAAGTCCGAACAGCATGTTGCTTAACAATTAAGCGAGAACTAATTTCCAAAGTCAAGTTATTTGTTTCAGCGAACGATTTATTGTTCTCTTCAACGGGAAACTTCACGAGTGAGTATCCGTTTTCCGATATAATTCTACTTAATTTAACTTCTCCGGATTCTTTAGGAGCAAAGCGCAAATGTTGAAATTTTGTTTTTAAGTCTATAATGAAATTATGAAAGTATCATAACAAAGTTTGTTACACAATAAATATGATCCAGAGGATCAGAATGGTCATGAAATCGCTGGTGGTACTGTGTTAAAAGACTGGCATAAGAACATGTGTGATACAGAAGCGATAAGGTACTAAGATGTACAAACAGAGCAGTTTAAGGTGGCTGTTTAATTATATTTTTGATACCTTTAATTAACCTTTTTCAACTCTGTGATTCCCATTGTGTGATCCCTCTGTGAGTCCCATTTACAAAAGTAACGGTGACTGAACTTAATAAAATCTGAAATGAAATATGAACCCATATTATTCCACAACGATTACACTGTGCAAGAAATTTGATACCTTACCCAATTATGATGAGACGTCCAAATGTTTGCAATTTATGTGACAGTTCGCAAGAAATAAAAGAAAAATAGACTAGGGCAACATTGTTTAATTCCTCGAGCATCCATCGGCCTTCCATTGTCTTGGTACAAAGCGAAGGCTTGTAAATCTTCATCCGTTATTTAACGTCGCATAAAATCAGTGACCGGTTCACGCGACCGTGCATCCTTCAGCCCGCCAGAGTAGCTCGTACCCTTTTTTATCCATTTTCCATCCATTGTACCAGTCTTTTTATTACCTGTAATTTAATACATTTACTGAATCACTGTGGACAATGCACTGCAGTTTATGGTTTCATTTAAAAACTGCACCGCACCGTTTTGCATGCGTAAGTGCATATCGTGTTATTTGTGACACTCGTTCTGTTATTGATTACACTAGTCTGTATCATGGATAGTTATGTTGTGCAGATGCACTCTTACGTACATACGTAAATGATAAAGTCGAATAGGACATTTAAAGTTCACGAAGATAACCTTCGCCGCTCCCATTGTTTCAATGAATTCAAATGCAGTACGAAAAATTCAGCAATTTTAATGCAATCTCGAATTTTAGCCCTTATTTGGTAAAAAATCTATTTAATTTTCTAAATTTAAAAGAGTCTGCACCCCTTATTAAGAATTCAATTTCTATTCCCTAATAATAAAAATCTTTTTCACTGTGAATTTCGGAACACAAAAAAAAAAACAAAATCTTGTCAAATATTGGGAGTCCCGTTCGCTAAAAGTCAACGCAAGATTTTTTCCAACATTAAATTTTCAATAAGGCTGGATTTTAATCCTGATCCGTGGTTTTTTTTAAAGAGCGTCCCCATTTTCTCTCGAGGTTAAAAATGTAAATCCTCTTTCACGCCCGAGGTTTTGAAATTAAGCCTTTTGTAATGAAGTGCCTACTTAGTCGTGTTTTTGTTTTGTTACTGGATCCCCGGCAACGTAGTTTCTTGTTGTACTTTAGTGTACCAATTTTGTCTTGTACAACAAATTTTTGCACGTCTAAAACAAACGCTTTAATCATTTTGACCTAAACTGAAAGAGAAAAGAAATGCATCGTTATAAGCAAAGAAATATTTATGTATTCTTAATTAGACTGCTACTCACACTTACTCTTCACGTGCAGTCATATTTTCTGTTGGTATCTGTACCACTGCTATTACATATATGTATTAATCTCATTTAGAGGGAAGTTCTGACACCCTCATTTCTGTGATATTATGTCAGTTGAGACACCATTCGTCTTACATAGTGGTCATACTAGAATGAAAAAATAAAATTGTTGATTCAGTTACTTGTATACAGAAGAACTACAGTGCAAACATTGCTATTTAATGGTATCATAATTTGGAATGAAGCTGCTTCCTTCCACAGAAGAACGCTGAACAGAAGATCTTATCAACTTCGAAAAACAGGCATCAACATTTAGGACAAGAAACCTGTATTTAGATTAACGGCCTTCATATTTGTAAATTATTGATGCATTCTATTGGAAACATATTAGAGATTCTCTTTGATGCAACAGACTTACAAGCGGAATATTAATTGGCTACCGTTTGACTTACTCGTTGTCCATCTTTTATCAGGTACCTATGTGTTTGTGTGCATGTACTCGTATATACATAGATGTGTATGCACACATATATATGTATGTATGTCTATGTATGCACAAATGTATGTATGTTTAAATAACTATGCGATAAATCGATTTATACTTTTTAAAATTTTCAAGAAGCTCTCGTAAGCGGTACAGAAGCAAACTAGAGTTGAAAAAAAATGCAAATAAACTGTAATGTTGAGAAACAGTACTGAGAAACATCATTGAGAATCACAGAGCATAGCTTATAGCATTGCCTGCGTTGCTGCCCGTTTTTGGCTATTGCATTTACGAGTAGCACTGAGTGTGTAGGCTATATTCGAGTTTCGTTTTTTATACAGCAGGTTGGAACAATTGCAGAAGAGATACAACACAACCATATCATACTAAGTACCAACAACAAACACCTAAAACGCATCCAGTTAGCGTCATAAAACACAAGCTTCATATTATCTGTATAATACAACAATGTATTAATTAAATCCACGCTGAAATTGTTGGCTAATCAGAAGTACCTATCACTTGATCATCGTGCAATTATCTAAGCGTGAATTTGTAATTAATTCGATGCTTACCATATTATTAGTATGTATGATAAAATTGATATTGATTGTAATTACAAATATATTGAATGAATTACATATTATGTAATAAAAAATAGAATCTAAATTATGCACAGATGTTAAAATGTAAATGTGTGTGTTTTGTGCGTGTAATTTGTCGAAAAAGTAGATTTTTTGACATATGTAGATTTTCCAGGCAGTCTTCAACTTAGTCTTTTTTTACCTAAATTTCGAATAAACTGGCGTATGAAGGGGTTAAACACGAACTAATTATAGTTATTATATGTTATGTGCGTATAAAATATATTGTATTGATTTTATAAACTTAACGTTTATAGTGAACTCTAAATTTTATTTTAACATAATGCTTTTGATACACTAATCACAAAAAAATGCAACTATTAACCTATAACCGTACAAAATAACAGTCTCTATAAATGCATACGTACTGTTTATATTTTTCTGACGTGTAATACTACAGGGGGAGTGAAAGAGATATTTGAGAACTACAAGCCAACAACCTAAATATCCAGCTACCTCTACAAATCACAGATCTCTATCTGTTCATTCATCTAAGCAGTCACGCGAGTATGACGTCCAAAATTCCAAAGTCAGTGAGTGACCAGTGAGCTCGGCTATCGCCACTGTAGGTCCGCGTCCCGGATAATGTTACTAAGATGAAACCGCTGATTTCACAATAACAGGGAGCAGTTAAACGAATAAGGATATTTTATAAAATATTTCTTTATTAAGAAGCCGCCGTGCGAGAGTATAAAGAGAATAATGAATGTAGAAGAGTGACGTCAGCTCTGTAAGGGTAGAGATATTTGGCACTCGCTGCTTTTGCCTACCCTTCAGTAGATCAGACGTGACGACATAATAATTGTTGTTTTTATCAAGTTTAGAGTAATTTGCATTTAATGTAAAGATTATGGAGGTAATTAACTAATGACGATAGATTTGGAATACGGATAGACATATAGATACGAGTACATTATATGCACAAATCGTTATTTTAGAAATATAATTTGTTTGCTTTTAAAGTAATGCAATATTACGTCATAATAAAGTTTAGAATATTATCTTAATATCTGTTGAAAGGTGACTAATAAAATGTATGCTAATTTAGTACTTGAACTTTGATTAAAATGAAATAATTTTACTCAAGCCAGAACTTCTCTATACAGGTACGTATGTTGACTTACGTCATGTCGAAGCTGCCTCCTTTAACTTTCGATTTGCTCTCAACTATTTTTTCTCCGACAAGGGGCTGCCGTGTAATCTGATCTCATTGGCAGCCTCCACACTCCATTGCTTCTGAGCCTGTTCCACTCCTTTCCCATACCTCGACACACGTACTTAGGTACGTTTTAGTATTGTTTCTTCTATCTGTTGTTTCATTTAAAATGTCTGGTCTTAAGTCAGTTTGTTATTTTCATCAGTAACAGTGCAGCTGCATATATTTTGTATATAAATATCGTTTTTTATTTGTGAGGCATCAAATATGACGAGAATTCAAGCTAATGAATTATGCAATGTTCATAATTGTTTTTTAATTAGTTTGTTATGTATGCCGTGTTCGATTGTATTAATTGAAAACATGGACAGTGATAGTCTAGTAGCTCAAGCCAACTCAGTCCGGTGTATGAAGGAAATTATCATGTAGAAATCTGCATACCAACCCGCACTCTTGGTCCGACAGATTATGGTTTTATACTTTTGATGTTCTGAGAAGATCCGCATCACAGAATAAAACGATAAAATAGTTATTGATGACGATGATGATGACAAAGTGTAACTATTTTAACTTTCGTATTTAACATTATTACCATAATTATAAAATCTACTTTTAGTTTTTACATTACATAGTTCACTTACAACCTTTCAATTTCCAGTTAATATACCAACATTTCTTTTATGACCTCAGCACTTTGACATTGTGTACAATGCTGACCGCGGTCATTAATCACGTGGCCGTGTTCATCCAAGCCATACACGTGATACATAATGAGTGGCACAATACAAACAACACGAGGGCACAATCATTAACTGATTGCCAATTCCGGTGAGGCTGGCCCGATGCGGTTAATTGTAGAGGTGCATACTGAAGGACAATTACGTGTCTCGTGCTTAGAGAGGGTGTACAGTAGGCATTTAGTTGCCCTTCTATCGCATCGCACTATTGTTGGTGGAAGAATTACATACAAGTTTTGGACTTATACAAACCGCCCGGTCCAACGGTAGAATGAATGTCTTGGTACATACGTACATTTTATAGTTTTCTTTTTATATGAATTCGATGTATTGTGTATTGAAAATGATTTTATCAAATAGTTCTTATATAGTACAAGTATACTAGTGAGACTTAGTTTTTGTGACGTTACCACGTTCCCCTTATGTTCGTTAAAGACGTGTGAAATCCGTTAATTCGCACTAGCCCGGTGTTACAGCGCATTATAGATACTATCAAAGGAAAGCTTAATATAAAAATATTTAACAATATCCAATTAAAAATTCTTAGTAAAATTAAATATCAAAATCAAACGGTATCAACATGTAATTATTATTATTAATTAGTAACTATTATGTTGATACCATTTTCGTGAAAACGACTTTGTTATATACATATATACAGAATAGTACAATTATTCACCATAAACAAAAATTAACTGGAACAGTACACCACTAAGTCAGATTAAGTTCATCACTAAGTCAGTTCATTGTCAAATTAATAAAGAGTGACTGAATACAAAAAAAAATATGTAATATGCAGACTCAAAGCGCGGGCTGCAGCTGGGCATAAAATGCCTAATTGTAGAGGTACAATCAGTGAGACAATTAGTGAAGCCGCGCGTTTGATTGCGTGAGATTGGCTCGGGCGAGCTGCGGATTCTTTGTGGATTACGCCGAGCGCGCCACAACGTCTCATTGAGGCAGATGAAAGAGTTGAAAGGGATTACCACGTACCGATAATGTACATGTAGATGTATTATACTAGTGATTTTTATTTTTAAAATTCGTATTGTTAAAGACTGCAACTAGATTCATAATACAATTTACCCCAAGTCCATTGTTCAAAACGTGGATTACTGGATTACAGCAGTGGACTGAGAGAGATGATGATGATAATAAATGCAATTTTCAATAGATGCATGATTCCTTGCTCATTATAAATAATTATGTTTTAATCAGTTATATCAGTTATATAAAATAACAGTAATTTAATAAATAGTAACTTCATGGAATAAGACCTAAATAAATAAATGTATTCTGTTAAGTATAGATAATAAAAAGCTATTTCTTAACGTTAGAAGCCTTAGGCTCATACCATTACGCGGTTTTGATGACAATTCGAATGTTCATAAGAAGCTACATTAGCCTCCGACACCGTCTCAAGAATATCTAACACTACTAGTGGTTCGGAACTGACTTATTAACGCTATTCAAAGTAGGAAATCAGTCGTAAAAATGTACAGTAGTAAAATAGTTATTATTGCGCATTTTTAACGATAGAACCATATTCCAAATTTATATTGCAACGCAAATAAACTGAGCCCATACAAACACTAAAAGTCGGAATCGTAATGAACTTTCCAGACCATTTACCAGTACGGTCAAATACCACTAATTAGACCGCAGACAAAAATTAATTAATTCTCATAAATTCTTGCACCACGAAAGTATTCGCTCTCGGGTCAGCCGTCGCTCGAAATACTTCGTTGCAAAATTAATGGATTCAGACTCCAGGGATTGAACTTAACATAAATGTTATAAACTGAATAATTTATTTCGGTAGCCTGTATTGTGTCTGGAAATAAATGGAACTGATCTATAATATTAATAAGCGTGCTTTGATTAAATTGATATTCCAAATACGATATATGATATATAGTGTTATAATAACTGAATTAAAATTATACGGACAAAAACAATTGTTATGGTAACTCTGATTATAATAGTATCTATATAAAAAGGTCTACATCTTAAGTAATGTCTGTTCTTTTCAAGTAGATAATTAAGTAATTTTTATGATATTGATTAAATTTAAAGGTAATTAGGAAGCAAAAAATGTTATTGAAATTTATACTGTTATGACTGAGATCGATATTAATATTTTTAATTAATCTTTTTAAAACTACCCACTCTATGAAATATAAAGCACAATTAAAAATTTATTTAACAGTTTATTATTAAAAACAATTGTTCCTTCAGAGAGATAAAATATAATCTTAATAATTATCCTCGTAAAATCTATGGCATTTATTTTTTTACGAATTTACAGGATGTTGGGATCCAAGCGTACCTTAATTAAACAAGTTTTATTGAAAACATTACTGCGCGAGTTTCAGAGGCGTCAAAAATTTATTAACAACTCTGCCAAACAAAACCGTTGCAAAACATCGATTGGTAACATAGGAATCCAATCTATACGAAACGAGCAACCGAGCTGACCCTTTTCATTCATTCATTAATTAATCCGAAATGCACGGAACTCTCAAATAATAGGTCTCTTAAACCGATTACTCACGTGGAAGCGTCAATCGGTCTCGTAACAGATGTCAATTACCCACTGTACGAACGAACGAAACGATCGAACGAAATGAGCGAAAGCGCCGCTCGAACGAATACATCCTGCAATCGAATTGAAATTGATATCTCGCTTAAAATTTAATTGTTTTAATGAAGTAATCAATTTGATCGCTCTTATTTGTAGCGCGCTAATAAATTGGTATTAAAATTAATTATTGTCATCAAATCCTGTTAACAGTAATAGAAGTTCAATCTCTAAATAATTCTGGACTTTGTAAATCGTATCCTCAATTAAGAGGACATAAAAACTAATATTTTCTTTCCTTATATAATACAATTAATTACAAGACTCGTAGTAGACTCCTAGCCACTACTAGAAATTTCAAGACAGAAAAATCCAATTGTATCCTACCCGAGGATCAAACCCAGTAACTCTCCGTATTGTTAATCGCGCTTGCAACCACTCCAATAATGAGGCAGTCAGGGACCAATATAACATTAATTTGGAAAAGGTTACTGTGTTATCATTAAATTTATACGAAATACATTATATCTTTAAAATATGTCTGGCAATCAATTTTAAAATTAGTAATATCTGTTGAAATTCGAAAGATCAGCATGGTTTCAATATATCCTGAATATTATTAGCTCAGTTGAGAACTGAACGATTTTTTATTCACACCGCCTTTCGCAAGCGTACACTATTACCGTAAAAACTAACGACTTTCTCCACACGATGGTGTTGTTTTAATTTTTCAAAATACCTATTTATATTGCAAAAATCGCTAAATAACAATCATTGTACATATTTAAGGTTTGTACATGTCAATTAATGAAAAATCATGTCGATTAGTAACACGCCAAACTATTTTAAAATTTAATTAAATTTCATTTTCATTGAACTACTGTGGATTGATGAAAAAGATTCGTGGTGATAATGAAAAATTAATAACTTAAAGTCATCATAGACTAGTCCTTAGTCCTATATATTAGACTTAAATTCTATAAATTAGTCCTCAGCCCTATAAACTAATCTTTGGTCTATAAATTAGTCCTTAGTTATAACCCTTAGTCTCTATCTACCCTATTATACCCTATTATAACAATTATAACTATAAATAAATATATTAACTTATAATTTACTCAGTATTGTATTTTCAAAAATTGTTAATTGTCATTAAGTACCATTAATAATAGTTTTTAAAATGTTTTTAAAAAATATTTATGCCAAAATTTCATTAATACGCGGACATTTAAGATAACAAGAATATATTACATATAAACTTATATACGTATATTCAAGATTGTTCTCAACCCATTTTTCTCATTGCAATGTTCTCGACTCGTTTGTCATTCAATGACAAAGGCTTTTCTAACGCTTCCAGATAATTAGTAGAGCCCGAAGAACAGTCAATACGCAGTACAATGAGAAAAGAACAGACATTTGACCCACTGAATACTAAGCACTCTTTATAAAGTACAAAACAAAAGGAAAATCTATGCTTTTAAAGACTGAAAACGGGGAAAGATTTACAGGCGAATTATTTTTAAATGCGTTATAATTGTCGATATGAAAATGTAGACAATTTTTTTTTTGTAACTTTAACAAGTAGACATCTTAACTGGCTTCAAATCAATATCATACCTATTCATGTCACAAGTTGTTGTTACTGGCCATAATGACAAATAAAAAAGTATAAATAAAACAAAATTTTTTTCCCATACAATTGCAACGTGTATCGCATACTTATATGCATATAATCCTTGCATATAATTTACTTGCTATCGTCTCGTCTAAAGACTAGCCAGAAAGCTTGTTTTTCTAACATTAATCGGCAAGTATATAAACGGGCCCAATGAGGCTGATTATACATTCAGTTGTGGTCCATTACAATGTTGTTTACACGTTGTAGGCGCTTACGTGCTATGCGTCCGCCGCGCCACCAGCCGCCGGGCGCGCATCAATTTGCGCGGCTACCTCAGATTGACGGACAGGATAACTGCTCGGCCACGAAAATATCGCAATAACTTAAGAAAGGCCCGAAGTAATCATATTTCATATAAGTGCAATTATGGAATTGCTTCAATGTGGAAGTTCAAAACCCTTATACATTTAGAACTTTTTCAAACGTAGCTCCTTAACTCGGTTTGCAGGAAGTGTTCAATGGTAAAAATCGTCAAGTAAGGAAAATGTGTTATATGGAAACATTCGGCGGGGAGATTAGGGGGTGGGGGGGGATATCTCGATACATATTATATCAGTAAGTAAATAAATATTAAGAAATTGTCAATATGAAGGTAAAGAAAAAACGTAAAGAACTTTGTTCTTATCAACGGACCACACTTTTTTTGAGATAATTTTTCCTGGATTCACTACGTCGAGACAGGACTAGCAGTAATAGTCAGATCAATAAAGGAAATGTTAGATCGACTGAGTAACCAACGCGATCAGTGTCTATTATAATTTGAATATTTTTTATTACCTACTCATTTTACCCACAACTTATTACCCCTTTGCATGTAACGTTTATAGCAGAAGATGTGGCAAAGTCAAGAAGTTCATAGCAAAAAAAAATTAATGTTTCTAACCAATTTATATTCATTGACGCTTTCCACTACAGTTGACTACTAAGAAATCTGCCTGTTGAAGAATGCTGTAGTCATTTGTTACATTTGACATTTTTATCTTTAGGTTAAAATATGAAATAACTCAAAACACCACTTTTCATGGCCCTCGGATAAGGAGGTTCTAAAGGCGACAGCAGCAATAAAGCCGGACTAGAAAATAAAGTAAATAAGCAAAGGCTGTATTACGCTCTGCTGATGTGTTTTATAGTCACCGACGCACGGTAGATCCGCGAACGACGATAAAACAATGTTGTAACTATATTTCTCGGTGTGAACAAACCGAGCGAAATTACGTTACGTCTCATAAACAATGATGTGTAAAAACATAAGTGCGTACTCATTATTTGTATAAATAATAAACGCAAGGCGTTTTGAACCCAATTGCTTCGATATTTCCTTATATTTCTAAGTCGTTATCGCATATACTTGTGTCGTGTAGTTGTATTTTATTAAATAAAGGATATTTGGCACTCATTGTTCATTAGCTATTCCGTGAGAGACGTGGCATGATGATACATTAAATTATTAACTACATAAATCTATGTTTGATGTGGTAAGTTTTTTAACTAAAACGTAACTTCACGCCTGTAATCCCCGAAGAGGTAGGCAGAGGAATGCAGAACAATCCCACGTTTCACCAGTTACGTTTATGTTCCACAATGGAATAGGTGGTGAGCCTATTGCCATGCATCGGCACGTATCCAGACTCCGAGCGACTACTAGAAAATCTGAATTACAAAATTTTGTAGTGTTAGACCCGGGAGTCGAGCCCGGGATCTCCCGATCGGCAGTCGCGCTTGCAACCAACACGACCAACGAGGCATTCAAAGAGAATGTTAATATTATTTTGATTACCGTTGTCTTGATGCTTGACGAGAAGACAAAACGAAGGTAAATGGAGTACATACAGCAATTAGATTTATCACTTACATAATTAGTAACTAAATGTATTTAATCGTTTACATAATAATCTATTGCCTTACAAATTCTTTTCGTGAAAAATCGCTATAAAATTATACAATTATTATGCAAATTAATTCCTGGCTATGACGGTGTTTTGAATTTGTTCCGTCATGGCATGTAACGAGGGGAGTTCAATGAAATTAGCATCGCGTTTTATGGACGATTTAAAGTCGAATAATGTTTCATTGGGTGTTAGCGATGGGGACCTCAGAAATTTAATTAATCGAAAAAATGAGTTTGTTTTAATATATACTTAATAAAGAAAAAATTAATTAAATTTATCTATTGTCTCTTAAGAAGTTCATCGGTTTCCGTTTTTTCATAGCTGTTTTTTTAATAAAATAATTGATTCATGATTCCATTACTTACATATGAGATGACATATCCACTGATATAAAATGTGGGTGCAAAAATAATAGAACGATGTTCTTTTGAGATTCAAAATAGGAGAAGCAGTTTTATAGTAATCTGTTGTTACATATTGATGGAAGTGATGGTCCTAGTTAGCGTTCTGGATATGCCTGTGTGTGTATTACTTACTTATATTATTATTCGATTGCTGACTATTATAATTATACGTAACTTCACGCCTGCAATCCCCGAAGAGGTAGGCAGAGGAATGCAGAACACTCCCACGTTTCACCAGTTACGTT